>JBBPTO010002301.1:0-11242 GCA_038094155.1 Pulveroboletus cf. aberrans
ACATAACTATCTATATACATGAAGTGAAGGATTAAACTATAGATGGTTAGGTTTCTCTACTATCTACTGAATCTTGATCAGCTGCTTCAGCTGACTGGCAATTTCAACTGCCATCTCTTTCAATTTCACCTTCATCTGTGACTACAAGCTAAGTAGGGCTGCTTGACTGTATAGGCCACCAGTTCTTTTGAACTTGCTTGATCCAGTTTCATTGGCCAACTTACTTTCAGTGTGTGTTTGAACAGCCTGGATTGGTTGTCCTTGTTTTTGTCATTATCATTCTCCTTGTATCTTTTAGTCCAGACTGCCTTCATTTTCTAGCATTTTAAATGATCTACTAGATTATTAGACCTGAATGATGCACATTCAATCTGGTCTGCATCTATGGCCTTGCATTTTCTGTTCTTTGATACCACTATCTCCTCATTGACTTTCACTTTACTTGCCTTCTCTTGACCTGCTGACTTCTTGCATTTCACTTTTAGCTTCTGACAGTGAAAGTGTATCTGTCTTGCTGGTCTGATGCAGGCAGCACCAGATCATGCACAGTGGAAGCATGATATCGAGTGCCAAACCTCCTTCTTGTTGTTCATCTTCTGTTGTCTATTTTTCCCCTATTTTCCCCCTATTGTTCTCCTATTTCTTACAACTTTTCACATACAAATGAAGGTTATGTGAATTCCCTTTAGTACATATTACATGACAAGGCCTAGCCTCAATGACATAATCAGATGTCATTACAACTCAGACAGCTTCTATTGACTTGCCCTAAAGCTATCTGACTAATCAATGACTCAGATTGGCTTTTCTAGCACTGCTCTAAAGTCAGCTGACACATTAGCATTGTATCTATTGACTTGTCCAACAGTTCACTGATAGATTAGAAGTTTCACAACATTCTATGACCTTTGATGGGTACCATACATGGATATCATAATACAAACATCATCAAAAATGTCCTGTATCAGGTAATATACAGCCCAAGAACTCCAGGTAAGTTCTTGTGAAAATTTCCCCTTTATTCACTATCCAAGACCTTCACTAGTCATACTTAAGGTCAGTGATTGCTATATGGAGACTCTACTGACTTGATCAGGAATGGCAGCTCTCTTTGCAGTCCAGCATAGATGACAACCACTGTACAGTAATTATTGTTATTGCATTAGTGCTTACATCTGAACCCCTATCCTTTGAGGGTTGGTGTGAGCTAGCAACCACTTCATTATGTGCTTGGTTGGCTTTAATCCAAATAATCAAATGGAAACTGATCAACTGCATCACAGTTGAAGAATTGACCTTGTCCTGATTCTTTCCATCTCTGATGGTTATGTGGCATGCAGAAAGATATGCAAATATCATGGTCTTCAACTTGCATCCCATGATGTCTTTGAGAGTGAGTTTTCCATCATGGAGAGTAAATGCTACATTCAGTCAGCTTGTTGGATTTGAAATTTCATGACAATCTAGGTATGTCTGCTCAGCTTCTTAGAGATGTGAAAGATAGTCAACTCAAGACACTTGATTTGTCTGAATATGGCAAGACCTTAATGCATTAACTGATGGCATTTGACTTGTGATCTGTAGAAGAAAGTTCCTTCTCACTGCTTCTGCTTTACTGATTTTTCCCATCCATCATGGAAGTCAATAGATTGCTCCATCACATATGGATTAAAGCCATGAGTGTTGTGGTGGAGAATGAAACTGAGAGATTGGCCTGGCCTGTTCTATATAATTCTGCAGTGTGTAGTAATTAAATGGAAGAAACCAATACCATGAGATATGTGACAGTGCTAGATGGATTGACTGAAGGATGTCAATAATGTGAGAGATGACCTCATACCATAGCTTGCATAGGACATTTGTTACATTCATGGTTCTTTGATCTGAAGCCAATGTCTGAAACTCTAATGACATCTCTTATATACATATTTGCATATTTTATAACAGAGTGTGGGTGTCATATCCCATCCTAACCCCAATCATCACACCTCTGAACCACCCTCTGATACCCCCTATGTCACCTCTGACTCTGACTCCCTTATCTCTGGTCTCCTCCGATAGGACTCTGTCCCATCACCCATCAGATATCCAATACCGGAACCCCTTCCTCCATCAGACCAATTATGATTGGTTTGGATCTTGTTTCCTCTTATGCTCACTCCATTCCTCTGACATATGTTCCATCCCTATGATCTTTCCTGTGTTAAATTCCATTCTTACATCCTATGTATGTACATCACCCCTTGGTACCCTACAATCTCCGATCATTGTTGTACCTTTACATATGGTTTCCTCCATTCTCCGTTCCAGACTCCAATCTAATACTGTAGTATATAACTCCATACTTCCCTCATGTATTCCTCAGTTCGAATATTAATGTTGCTTGACCTCTTTATTGAAGTTACTCATGATGTCCTCTCTCCTCTGAACTCCGTCCGATCCTGACGAAGTTTCCTTCCTTCCTTTATCCTCTTCACTTGTCCTTCCATCTCCGAAACGACGACCTGACAGTAGGCAAGGGTGTGACACATAAGTCCTGTGCCAAGTCCTCACCCCCATAACCCCTCATCTCCGCCCCGTTCCGCCTTCGTCACCTCTGCATCTCGTTCTGTTCCATCTCTGTCGGACCTCTGGCCCTTCCAGTGTCCTTGCACCCTGGAGTTGACTGATACACCTCAGACCTCCATTGGATGAAGCCCCGGAGGAGTCTAGCATCCTGACAGTGAGTAGGTTCTCAATCAAGGAAAATAATAAGTGCATTATGGCTATGAAAGCCTTCATTGATGGTGATAATGGATCCAATATTGGCAGCATGCTGGAGCTCAAGAGAGAGCAGAGAAGGGAGAAAAAACTCAAGTCCAGGTAACTTGTGAATATTCAATACAACTGTATAAATATTGAGATTGAGCTTTCCAGATGGATCAAGATGAGAAGCAGAAACAAGTGAACTGATTTCAAGACATAATTCATCCCCATTCTAGCAGTTCCACCACATTTCTGGAATTGCCTTTACCACACCTGCTCATGCCTTCACTGCATCAAGATCTGATAAAGATATCACTTCTGGTCAAGCCACCAACTCAGCATAGAAACTGAATAGTTTCTATGTCTTATCACTAGTCTAACTGCACTAATTGAGTACACAGATAACTAGAGAGCTCATCCAATCTTCCTGAATGAAAGGAATCATTAGAGGAAATTGGTTTGAGAGCTTCACACATGAGAAGGTATAACAAATATCAAAACCAAGCTCTATGAACATCTCTTTTTTTAGTTTCATGCATCTTTATCACTGTAGAAAGCTCACATCCTATATTTGACTCTATAATTTACTACAATTTCACATATGTTCAAACTTCTCCAGACTGATTCAGCACCGCATAAATACTATTTGTCTGTGTTTTAATGAATGCTACCATGCTTAATTTTGTCCAAAAATTATTTCTAACTGATCTACCAACCTTTAGAAATTAAAAACATCTGTTCAGTGCCTTTTTTAAGTGTTTAGCACATATGTAATCATATGATTTTACTTGTTCAATTTATACCCTATAATGGTCTACATATGTCTTCAAATTAGTTCAGGATTTTCCAGATTTATTTGAATTTTACATATATGCACAGATCTTTGTTTTCTTTTCTTCTCTAAATTAGAATGTTCAGTACTTGATGGTTATTAAAAACTTGACTTACATAATATACCATATTAGAAATATACTCTAACACTGGACACAGAGATTGCTTTCAAGAATTTGGACATACATTCCATTCACTATATTTACATATCATCTTTCATTCTTCCACATCCTTGTATGTATATCAGGCATGCATAAGGCTGTGCTACTTTTATTTCCTATGATCATATGCTTATTAGCTCCATGCGCACAACTCATGGACATTTTAGATTATTGTATAACAACTACAAACATGTAAGATGGTATATAAGGACAATAATGAAACCTACCAGAGACCAGTCTTGTCTTCTTGATGTTTTCTCAGCATCTACATCATTAACTCACTTTCTTGCTTGCATAAACAAGCAATCTAGAGCCCTAAGTCATTCTAAGTTGTTAATATACCTTGATTTAATCATTATTTTAGGATAGTTGTGAGTTTGACAATTATCCACAACAGTAAGTAAAGTTGTCACTTGCCAAGATTGCATTTCATTCAGCAGACCATGGATAAACTGTGAGAATGTTTCCATACAAAATGATTTCACAGTAAATAATATCATCATGGAGAGTAATGTTAGAGAGAACATAGAAGCTGTATAACAATTGTATGATCAAACAAATCTGAAGGTAATCTGAGAACAATGTATTATTGACCATGAACAAAAAATGCCTTGCATTGTGCTTTGGTTTCTTGGATATATCAGGCATGACCACAATATATTGTGTGATAATCAACAGAGTACTCATTCAGGAATACAAGTTGCTGGAGATCATACTAACCAATTCTTGCAAGATGCTTCTCAGTAGATTTCTTAGCAGCAATATGTGTAACCTGAAACAAATAAGAACATAGAAATTCAAAAAAGCACAACTTACCTCTTTCATAATAAATCCTGCTTTGCAAAGTGTGCATTGTATTGTAGCACATGAAAATACATGGACACATGATGCAGCAAGCATCTCTTGAAGTTCATCTATATAAAGATATTTATAACTGGGCCTAACAAAAACTATAGAATAATCAAGTCTAATGCATTGATAGTCAAATATCACTACACCTCAACATAAACACCATGCAGAATATCTGTTTCAAGACCAAACCCTATACCTTCAAATTCCCTCTGCTATTCCCTGTGTCATCTTCGACTCTGTATGACTTTCTCCATTCTACTTTAATACCCTTCATTTAAGTCTCCTTCAGACCTCTTCTGATCAATTCAGATTTTATCTACCTTTTATGTTTCTGCATTCTCTGGATATATGAAGTCCCATATGATACTTGTATGTTTCATTCCTTGTCTTTCACCTATGTACATCATCATTCAGCCCCATAATCTCTCTGATCATTATAGTACCTTAGCATATCCTGCACTGCATTCTTCAATCTGATGTTCAATCCAATCCAGTACTATCTATCACTTGTAGCCTTTCCCATGATATCTTAGTTCAAATAGCAACAATAAAGTCATATTCTGTTTAATCTCAACAATGCTTTCCTTATTCCTTACCTGCTCTTCACCATGCCTCTGCCATCTTTAAAATGAGAACACAGACATTAAGCAAGGGCACGACACATAAGCTCTCTGCATCAAGTCTTCACCTGCATATTTTCTTATCTTCAATTATACACCTTTTTAACCTCTGCATGTTACTCTGCCCCATCTTTATCAAATCTCTTGTACTTCCCACTCCTTTCTCCTTGGAGTTGCTCTCTACATCTCACACCTCTACTGGACATGAGCCTGAAGGGCCCAGATTTGATCCAATGTGAACTTTTCATTCCTTTTTCAAAACTCCAATGTCTCCTGCATCTGATATGGTTTTATTGGCATTAAAGTATGAAATAATGCATCTGACTGAATGGATGGATCCAAGCCTGTATTAATATGTTCAAAGTCAAGGGCTTTTTAAGAGATCTGTTACAGCCCCTTGGAATTTCATGAAGTCTAATATTTTCATGGCATGCCTGAAACACAGAATCAAGCATGAAGATGAGGAACTGTGGTGTTTGGGAATTATGAATTGTAAAATTTCAGATTTTTCAATCACTTCAATTCAGTCCTGGTCAGTTCAGAATGCAATTTATAGAGTTGTTCAAGTTGAATGCTATTATTGTTGGCATTCAATTCTGGTGAAATAGTGAGGCACTACAATGGAAAGAAGGTAACAGCATGTTGACTTGTAATTTGTCACACAGCCAACCTCAGTGAAAAGACAGTAATGGCACATACACTGTGGTAGACCCTGAGATTATCACAGTGCCAGATGCCTTTGAGAATGTGAGCTTGAAAAAGCACCTCAAAACTATGTTTCATGCTACTACATCAGCCATGCTGTCACCATCATATGGCAGTGCCAGTTAGAGTAACAAATAACTTGCTGCCAACTGTAAAGCTGGACCATTATAACTGCTATTCATTGGGTACTGAAACCAGTTCAAGGAGTTCACAAAACCATGATTGGCAATATTTATACTGCTACTGGAATGAGGGCAATATTCTGAACATTTTCACTGACTTCTCTACTTGAATTGTACTCTGGATTATGAACAAGTGTATTATGGCTGTGTTTTCTTTTCCACTTTCAGTTGACTTGAAACTGAACCTGTCCAGAAGTGATGAAAATGACATATGGTGAGGCAAACATAAGTGTCCATCCATCCCCCATGTAATCTATGGTACAACACAGAAGATACATGCTTTCATCAGCTACAAATTTGAATGAGACTATAAGATGGGATCATACTCATGGATAAGGCCCACAACTATACCTGTGCAGTACATTGGAAATCCATCACTGTCAGTCATTGTCTCACAGTAAATGGTCAGCCTTTGTATCACAGGGTGAGTTAGATCTCTCACATCTCTCACTGCCCTCAAAGACCAGATTTGTTGTCTGACATATAGTAGGTGTGATCTGGTAAAGCTTTAACCAGTGTATGTGTGATGAATAAGGGAATCATAAAGCAGCTCTTTGACTGTCAAATTCACCAAACTCAAGTTGTATCATGCAAGCACAAGTTAGAGAATGTAGTGAATTTTGAGTTCAGATGATGCCTTATATACTTTATGTTGTGTATTCTGTTATTTGATGAGGCACTCCAGGTCACTTGTATTGGATATGTTATATATGATAGCTTATATATGCCTACCTATACCATACCATAGCTAGCCACCTTATAACTCAGTGATTTACTGAGAACCATTGAAGACCATACAGGTAGCTACCACTATACCAATATAAGTGTTGGATGCATCATGCTGCAATTGTATGTGAAATGTATATTAGACACATGAAATATTTGTACTGACAGTGATTGAATCAAACTGTATCATTGATCATCTCAGAGTGCCTAATTAGATTGATTGCTCTGTATATTACTCAAGGACTCGATACAAGTAAAACAAACAAGAGATAGAGGTTTTCACATTTAATCCTCAATCTAGTGGCACATTGTTACATAGCCAGATAAGTCAAACATGAGCTTTAGCCAGACAGCTTGAGTTTTTCTAGAGGTCAACCCATCTGAGGGCAATACTTGTGCTGTTCAACAACAAGCAACTTACTAAAGACCATATAGATTAGCTTAGTAAAATGGATCAATAACTTGGACTAATGTCATCTTTCAGGTCAGAGATCTGTTGTTGAATGAAACTGGCTTGATGAAATTCCAGAATTTCTCAACAGGGTGATCAAACTCAAGCCTGAGCATTTTATGTCAAACTTAACTGTTGTGATATGTCCTTTTTCTCCTTTTTTTTCTCTATTTTTCTGCCATTTTCTCTGGCTTTTCCACACTCAAATGGGGGTTATGTGAGCTTTGGTCACATGGTGTCACATGGACTTGCATATGACCAGCTACATGGGCTGGATAGTCACATGCTCATTTCAGAAGATTCTGAGATCTTCCATGATATCTGACTCATTAAGTTCTGTGACATTCTATGACCTTCCAGAGTATTCTTCTGTCATGACTCATCATGACTTCTTATAACAAATTCAGGGGCTTCTATTGATGACTCAGCAGCTCCTATTGACTGGCCTTGAAGTGGCCGACTGAGCACATTTCAAATATAGTACTTCTACTGGCTAGTCCTAGAGCAGGCTGACAGATCAGAAGTTTATGAATGTTCTATGACATTCTACAACCTTTCATGGTTACTATACATGGATGACAGGACACAAACATGACCATACATTACTTGTACTATATAAACCACCCAATAGACAGCCCAAGAACTTCAGATAAGTTCTTGTGGCATTCCCAGTTACAATCTCTTGTTTACTACCATAGACCTCTACTAGTCCCCTTGCTAGTGCATACTGTATAGTCTCCCATCTAGCTTGCCTAGTTATTGGTGTGTTCTTTCTTGTGTTCTGTGTCAGCTTTTCTTCCAAAGGTTACACAAGCAATGGTACATCAATTACACCAGGCTGGCATAGAGCATTCTTAGCATTAGTCCTTATCAGGGGTGGCACCTTTCTATCTCTATGCAGATCAACAGGCCATGGATATGTGCATTACAGGCATTTTCCATCTGGCAGATCCTTGCTCATAATCAAAATGAGCAACATGATGAATTCATCTACAGCAAGAAAGTGGGCTCAAATGAAGTTAACATCGACTCACAAGATGGCATGGCATGCTTAACTCAAACTGCTCCATTCAAGTACTTTTGATCTCACTCCATTGTGTTTCACTTCAACAAACATCTGTTGCCTTCATTGAGTGTTTTTGAACAACTTGCTTGATATTAGAGTTGATCCATGACTTTATGAAACTTATTCTTTCTGTGATGGGGGCTGCCAGTACTTACACACTATTCTGAAGTGACTATTTCAATAAATTTGTGCATTGGAAGAATTGTCTGAGAAATTTGAGAACACAAGCATCATATCCAAGTATCTTCTGTCATGAATAACAACCCTGGAGAACTTCATGAATTCAAACTGAACAGGCTTAGATCCATTCTAAAGCTCTGGTAGAACATGTCACTATACATGACACTCAAACATGTACATAACTTTGCATTTCTCTTGACCTAATCTCCATAGCACATACTAGTACACCTCATAACAGCCCAATATCTTCAGCACATAGAAAATGTACATGAGTCTCATACTACATGAACACATCTGATAATTAATTACATTCAATCCTTATCCTGAGTGAGGTCAATAAAGTTGGGCAGGGTACTGGGACCTGGGGTGGATTCTTCATTGACTGTAGAGTCAATCACACTGTTATCCTACATGAGAGAAAAATGAAAGAATGAGCCAGTACTGATGGACACAAGAAAATCAGCATGGTTACCTCATTCTTATCATGCAGATCTGATGAAGAATTATGAAATTCACCCAGCCAGTGAAAATGTGACTTGGAATCCACATGGCCATCTTTGCCTTTGCCTTGACATTACCCAAGTTGCCTGGAAGATCTTTAAGAGTGTACTGATTCAGTCCTGCAGTTGGGACTGAGATATGTGTGCCTTGAACTCCATGCCTGACTGATTGGAATGAAGGAAAGGCTAGGAATGCTGCCCTGGTGCAGCCAATTGCACAGTCAAACTAGAATGATCTACCATGTCAAAACCATCAATTTTTAAGTCAAGATGCACTAACCTCATTGCTATGTGGGTTTTTTTTGCTGAGGTCAAGAAGGATTTCCTTCAATATGACAGCTGGCCATATCTTTGAGGCAAAGGTGGTGAGCATTTTCTCTGCATTTTCCCAACCTAGGATCCATTGAGCCAAGTTTGCAATGACTGTGATGCTGGGTACCTGGGTCTTCTGTAAAATTCTCATGTCATCACATGTGACAACAGAATCAAGATAATTCTTGATAATGTCAAGGAATGGGAAAGGATCTGGAATAGATGCAGCTAAGCTAGGACGTCAGCATTGAAGTCTTTTTTCAGGGTCATGCAGCAGGTAATCCTGCAGCTTCTGACACCAGCTGCAGAGCAGGTTTACCTTGTCAGAATCATTTGACAACATCTGCCACAACCCATCAGCAAGGCCACATTGAACCATGCCCAGTGCAGTTATGTTGCCACAGCCATGAAAGCCCTGCCTGGATCATTTATTATTGTGTCAAGCATTAAGCAAAAAATGAATACAATCCATGAAAGGTTAGTGCATACATTATTGTAGTCACCCCCATAGCAGATTGCCATGAGGGCAAAGGCATCACCATGGAATGAATTAGCAACATGCTGCTGGATGGCATCAGATGTATACATCTTCACAGAATCACATTTATTGAATGTTGAGCTAAACAATAAGGCACAATGGTGAGCACAGACATACAATGGTGCTATTATAATCTGATGCATATGTGGTACTCACTTTCGCAGTACAGTGTGAGCCCCAAACACAAATGAGTCACTGTCATCTGTCATGACAGCATCAAAAATGCCCATTTTATTCATTTGGGCAAGTTCAGCTTCTGCCTTACCAGGAGCCTGGATTAAAGGCATGAACCCATACTGTAATCTCTGATAGTACAGCAAAAGCACACCATCAGCCATGGCACATTGAATGCATCAAGTATGCGTTGAGTTGGGCAGGTCATCCAGTGCACCTGGGTGTTGACCACCTTGCCTCATTTGATGGATGGATGAGCCCCACCATCATAACAAAAGATGAGATGAACTGGCAGCTGGGCAAGTCGAGCAAGGGGAAAGATGAATGACTGCAAGGGTGGGCTCTGGCCACTGTGGGGATTCATATGATGCCAGAGCTGCTGCTGGCATTGTTCAAACCATATGCTTGAGGGAAAAAATGAATGGTAGGAAGGAAGGAAGGAGCAGTTAGCTAAATCAAAGCACATCACAATGACATTGGGGGACACACCTTGCATCAGTCCCAATTGTGTATGGCTCATGTGGTGGTGGGCCAATGTACCAGCCAGTGAGCAAAAGCTCAAGCAGGGACACCTCAGAGGATGCAGGCTTGAGTGTCTGGTGTAGATCAATATCATTGGAAAAATGACAGAAAACCATATGAAGTCCATGGACATACATCCCAAAGGCCTGGAACTCTCATCTTGGATGCACAGGGTGATGATGGACAGTGGCAAATTTGATGGTGAGAAGAAGGCAGGGATGAAATGTGAGTTGAGCATTGACAGATGTTGATGGAGTATTGAACAGTGCCAAGAGTGAGGCAGTTATGTTCTGGAAGTGCCTGAGTGGGACAAGATGGGTAGTACAGTAGAGGAGGAAGCAGAGGAAGTCAAAGGGAAATGAGCCCCTATTAGCATAGGGACACCAGACCAGCTGATGTCAGGACTGGATTTCTGAGGACCTCTTTATTTTGGGGGAAGAGAAGGACCCCTGAAAATTTTTACACCACACAGATCAGAAAATTGCCAAGTTGTCTGGACCTTGTCTGGATAATATTTGTCAGATCTGGGACCAACCTTGGGGTCAACCTTGTCACACATCAGGAATTCCAACATTTTGAAGGGCTTAAAATACATTTGAAAATGTAATATAACATAAAATATGTTCATAACCATTCTGAGTGCACTTATATATTTTATTTTCCCGAACTTTTAAATA
>JBBPTO010002302.1:0-11241 GCA_038094155.1 Pulveroboletus cf. aberrans
CCTCTCTAATTGTCTATTGAGCGACCTAGAGCCTTAAGTGGTTCTGAGTTGTTTCACCCTGTTCCACCTTCATCACCTCTGCACGTTGCTCTGTCTCATCTCCGTCGGACCTCTGGCCCATCCAACATCCTTTCACCCCAGAGTTGACCAATACACCTTGGACCTCCATCGGACGAAGTCCTGGAGGAGTTTAGCATCCTGACATTGTCCAAAAGCCACTTACCTAGTTTATTTGGACTTAGGGTCAAACATTGTAGAATGAGAACAAGAAGTGTTATTCACTTTCAGACTCAGATGAGTCTTATATGCTGTTGATGTCCACTCACATAATTAACTACTATATTAGTATAAGTACACTACTTTTCAACACTTCATCTTGTTGCTCTCCTTTCATACATATCTTTCATTGTGTGATTTGATTTTTTCTATCATTGGCATAATGCATATCAGTCATGCATGGTCCTCATCAAGTTCTTCACTCATTCATGTCCAATATGGGGAAGATTCACCTCCACCAGCACTTATGCTATTTCTGGCTGTGGGTAATGATTCCACACTCATTGTGCCACTTATGTTGCAGGCATCATGGTCATATTATCATGGTGGGTGACAGATATTCTCTTGTGATTGCAATTTAGTGGACCATATGGCAAAGAAGAATATAATAGGTAAAACACTTTGCTAAGTAAGTGACAGGCAACCCAAATGACTCACCCAGCCCAGACACCAAAGGCATGATTGAATAGATACCAGTAGTCATATTCTTCTAAACATATAATTGAGTTTGTTAACATGACAGATCTGACAGATCTGCCTTTATTGTTTTGAATTAATTGATGTAACTTATTCATGAAGGTAATTTTCATTTATAGAGTTAAATAAATATTCTTAAAATGTGTACAATATTTTCTGAAAACTTATTATTTTCCCAAGGCAGGATGTGTTGATGGCTATGTACCAGCTATGTTACTGGTACCTATTTGATTGTGCCCATGGTGAAACAACCCACCTGAGCAACCCAGAATATTCATTAGATTCCTAGTCCCACCCTTCATGCATACCACTCTCTACTAACATTTTCATTTGACAGGGGTGAAGTGAAAGCCCTACAAGTTCTCCACTCTGAGGACTTGTCACCACCCTGCACAGTGTTGAATAGTGTGGAGTTTCATCCCCAATGATGCCTGTAATTTACTGCAGGCATTACTGTAAAACAGCAAAAGGACTCCAGAGTGTAGTTCTACACAAGAAATAGGGGTGCAAGTGTATCTCAACCCAAGGGGATTGCAAAAAAAGGGAAAAGGACTACAGGGGCTCTCTAATCGTCCACAGGACACTGGAAAACAGGAGTCTGGCTTTCCTCCATTCAGTAGAGCTATAAAATTTGCAGGACTTGAGGGGAACTCAAAGGGAAAAGTAGGGAAATGGCTAGAGAACTGGACTTATAGGCTTAGAATAGATGGTGTTTACTTGCACACTGTCTAGGAACAAAGTCCTAGGTACAAAAGTCTAATCTGGGCACACCCAAATAAAGTACAGTAAAGGAAACATAAGAAAGGCAAAAACCTGACCAAATCTGGAGCACAGTGTAAGGAGAGTCAAACAACCTAAATTTCTATAGGTCTCCAGATAGAAAACTAGCAGGTCAGTAATACAAAGAAAGAAAGTGAAGGAATGCTAGGTTCGTCCCAGGGGAATTGCAGGTAGAGAATCAAGGGAATGCAACTGCAGGGCTTACAGGACTCCTAGGTAGTCGAACTAGAAGAGCTCCTAATGCTTCAGACATGGCTGACAAGCACAGGACTTGATTTTTCTAGAATCAAGAGAGAAAGAAAAGAGATTCAGATATGACTGGATTGATGAGGACAGAAGACTCAGACTTGAACTGAGTGATGGATGATTGATTCATTGTTCTGGGCTGTGTGCAAAACACAACTTTTATGGTCTGAGCACACCTGAGACTCTAAATAAACATAAAGAAGGGAAAAGAAGGGAGCATCTGACGTGAATCTGGTGACTGGATCACAATACAGAGTGTCTGGTACATAGTGTCCAGTACACTATAAGTATAGTAGAAAACTATCCAGTAGATGGACTGGATCAAAAAGGAATGGATACAGGAAACCAGATATGTATGAGTAGAGCAGACCAGAATCAGATTGAACATGAATAGACACAGATGCTTGATGACTTGACGATGACCTAGTAAAAGTCAAATAAATGTAGAATGACCGGATATGAACCTAAGGAGTGATGGCTCCTTACAACAGGAACAGTTCCCAAGGCATGGGAACACTGGGACCAGTGTGTGGGAACCTGGATCTGAACATCAGGTTCAAAACTAACCTTTGAACTTCAACTGGCTTGACTTGGGTTGGAACAAATGGCAGCAGAATGATCTTGGGATTGGTAGGAGCGCAAGATAAAGGCTATCAGACCACTGGAAAACTCCAGATATCACTGTAGGGAACTCCTGTTTCCTACATCGCTATACCTGTATCTATCCATTACCTCCCATGGTGATCACATGTGTTACCACCACCCTCCCATTATTCTTCCCATTGTTGAACACTGCAGAGTTTTGCCTCTGCCTACACCTATGGTTTACTATGGGCACCTTCCTCTCTGGCTGTGAACCATGACTGTTGTATGCATCATTACTATTTTTCTGCCATCCTCCTCAGTATTTAATACTGGGGAGTTTTGCCTCTACAAATGCCCCCAGCCTTCTTCTTGATGTCAAGCACTTGGTTTCTCCTTCACCAGTGCCCATTGTTTACTCTGGGAATCTCTTCCTCGTTATCTATGGATTATCTCCTGTGGTAATTGTGTGTTGGCACTCTTCTCTGATCATCCTCCCTGGTGTTGAACACTGCAGAGTTTTGCCTCCACTGATGCCCATGGTTTACTGCAGGGCATCTCTTTTTTCTGATTCAAAGCAAGGATCTGCATGACCTCTTTGGCTGCTATGGGAGCACCAGACAGATTTGAATTGGAAATGAAGCAAAAACAAAGGGTACTGCATTTGTTGTAATTGACAATGTAATGGATGTGTGATATTTTTACCTTGCTCTGATTTAGTTATGCAGGCAAAGAGTGTGCTTGATTACTTGAATGGATTCCATCTGCAAGAACAATGCATTGTTGACTTCTATCATTTGCCTGCCAAACTGGACACAGTGGCAGTGACAGGTGACTTACCATGAAGAGAAGAAGAACTCACACAACTAAAACACTATTGGCAATGATATGTGACCAGATGTGCATGTATGGGGTAACCCACTTCTTCATCTGGCTGGCAGTAAACTAACAAGATATCATACTTACTAGCCTTGCAACATGTCTACAGCTGAGATGGGTCAGGGTAAGGGTCTGTTTTTCATGCAGAATCTGGGGGCAAGTAACAGAAGGGTACAAGGATACTCCTGTTGCACAGGGCAGAGAAGGAAGAGGTGAGCTGAGGATGCTCACCAAGACAGAGACTAGAGTTCTTGTGACCAAGTTTGGGTTAGTCAAGATTGATGAGATCAATCCTTGTGATCTTCTTAAAAGCTTGATCTTGAAGGAGAAATGAATCTTATTATTATTACATCATGGTACCTATCACCTTTGAGTACATTCAAGAACCTGTGTATATCTGTGTGTGATGTATTTCAAACAAGATTGATGATGTCAGGATAACATCAGAGAATCTGTCATGCTGCTCCACATATTTGAATTAAGTGGGGTTGAATCTAGGTTGATTCAACACAGCAGTTGTGAAGTTCTAGACTGATGACATCATAGCTGAGTCATAAATACTGCACCTAGATCTTCATGTAATCAATCCTTTAAATGTGTAATTTAAATTCCACTTTAGTATTAAGTGAAACTTATTGCTGTCACTTATTGCTTGACCTGTTTCTTTAGTAACATGAATACTGTAATGCAACTATGGTCTGCATATATTAACAGAGCACAGGACCTATTGTTTGATTTACAGAATCTCAACAGTGAGAACTATACTTTGTGAGTATTCCATACTCTGTAGGTTAAGCAGAGGCCATAAGACTTGGTAGTGTGGGTTAGTTGTATAACACTTTCTTCAGTAACACATTCTGACCAGTACTGAGTGAGGGTGATTTGTGAGTGTGGTTCTTATATTTCAGAGAGCTCTTTTATATTTAAACATTATCTGACAAAATTTTCAACTTATGTTAATACTGAAGATATTGTGTTACATTTCCCCTGTTTCTGCTATGGAACTATGGGATGGGAGACCTTGCTAGACCTTGCTATGAAGAGCTATATAGCCAAAAGTGATTTGCTGATGATCTGTGTCACTAGGGTTCAACATGTGCTTGTCAAACAGTGTTGCCTCAAAGTGCAACAAAGTCTTATACATATGTACTGGGGTTGCTGAATTACAGTTGTTTTGTGACACAATGCATTATTGCCAGACTACTTTTGGGACTTTTTGTTAGGAAATTCCCACCCTTCTATGATGTTCCATCATGTTTATAGGTATGACATCATATTACATTTGCAAGGTCTGTGCAAGTAGAAGTGTAGTATATATAGTCAAAACCATGATGTATACTCTCTGGCTTTGTTATTCTCCTTTATACATGCTCTAAAGCTTTGCAACAAGTCTAAATCCTGCTTGTCTCAGGGTTTCTTCAGTGTTCTCAAGTGCCCTTAACACTTTTCTAATTGTGACTTGAGCATCTGCTGGAGCAACAACCGCTTCATCATTCCTTGCACCCATTTACTCACTTCAGTACTTTCTTTTCGTTGCTCAAGAGTGCTAGTTTAGATTAAGGGCATGGGGATATTACTGAAGCTTATAACCCTTGACAAGATCTTGTATTCTATGCCAACAAGTATTGGGCCTAAACCAAATCCCATCATCTACATTGGATTATCATGGAACACCTTTTTCCCCCTTGATGGCCGGGGAAAGCTTAGGTATGGAATTGGAATCTGATCGCCCCTGCCAGCATGAAGGGGCACGCAGAGTGTCACGGACTTGGAGTTCGGCCCTTGCTTCTGAGGAGACATCAATGTTCCTCTATTTCGCTTGCGCTGTTATCACTCACTCTCAGGCAGCATCGGGGGTGGGAAAAGTTTGTTCTCCGATCCGGACACAACTCGCCTACCATACCACGGGGAATAGGTTTACATTCCGGCACAATCTGCAGGCACTGTCATTGGCTGGAATATAACGAGTTATGAAGCACAGGCAAATCTCACTATAGGATGTGATAGATCGAAGGGGTTCCATATCGAAGAGGGAGGGGGACTCGGACAACACATGGGCTGCGATTTTTGGTAGCTCTCGCAATACTTGAGATCGGAAGGCCTAAAATGGGCTGGCTGGCTTGGAGATCCCTCGTGAATGGGTACGCAGAGTTTCCCTCCGGTCTGTTCGTTAGGGGACATCAATGTCACTCTATTTCACTTGGGAGGTCACGGTTATCACTCACCGTGATGATATCACTGCAGCATTGGAGGTGGGGAAGATGACTTTTCGTGCACACAGGGGCATTTTTTGCCGGTATTTTACGGCAGTCAGTGAAATACTGTATGCGCTGTCGTTAGTTGGAAGGTCCCACGTTATGAAGGACACTCACTATGGCCAATAGATCAGACCCTAAGGGTGTTAGCGAGGGATAGGGAACCGGACAACACGTTAAATGCCCGTATCTGGGGCAGACACGTGAACTATCTTCATGTTGGCTGGTGGCAACAACCGCAGCAATAGAAACAATGGTGAGGAGAGGAGAAAGACGGATGTACATCTGTAGTGAATCCGCGAGTTGGAAGATCCTAGTCCCAACGAGTAACATCACTTTCCCTGTATAAAACCCAGTGTAAACTAAAGTTGCTGCCGCCCCCCGCTTATTCTGTAACGCGGGTGCATGCAGATAGATCGGCGGAAGGCTCAAGTGGGAATGAGTGAACTGTGGTGTCCACTCCCCTTTCACTTGTGAAACGTTGTGTCATAAGATTCTTGTCATCGATGTGCTACTGACGACCGGAAGAAAACTTGAACTCGGCAGAATTTCTCTACATGGGGATGAGCGCTTGAGTTATGGACGTTCGGGCAGATCATCATCATGATCAGTCACTGCCGCCGCCGCCGCCGCATCAGCAAAATCTGATTTTGCTGTCCAGTACTGTCCAGTACTGTGGCACTATGGACTAAGGGACATGCACTATGAGCTAAGGGACATGAAATTTCCCAGTTTTGCTGATATGATGGTCCAGGACATGTCAAATGAAGTGCTCCCGGCCTGACACCCATGTTTGAAGTCGGATGCAAAAAAGTGCTACGCCGATTCTGAGACAGTCGGTTTGGCAGAACTAATGACAATCGGAGGATCTAGATTCTCAAAGCTGCCTGCCAGTGGTCATACGGTAGACAATGCGTAATACATCAATCTAAAGTACATTCGAAACAACATCGGGTTTCTCTGGCTCGCTCATTCCTGAGAGCAGTGTATTCAGTGTCGAGTTACTCAATTTATGTTCAGAATGTACCTTAAGTCTTGCAAAGTGGTGCAATATGGCGATGTTGACACCACCGTGACAGGCACAATCAGATAAGTATGCTCTTGCCCAGGAATGAATTCGTTTCTGGATTTCACGGTAGACTCCCATGTACATATAAGAATAGGATGCGGAGAACGTAGAATTGGATGTGGCAGGCAAGGCTACTGTAAGCCCCGTTTACGATCCCCCGGCCCTGACTCCCACGGTAATGGGGAGGGTTTGCAGAAAGTCGGTGACACCCTCTGCCAATGATGTTGTAAAACCACATGCCAGACGTCATCCTGTGGGAAACAAGAAGCGTTTTCGCAGCCTTTGTCCGTTATTTTACTCGCTCACTCACAACCCTCCCCCACATTCTCACCCATCTCATGTGGGAAGGACTCTACTGATATGTCATATCCCTGCCATTGAGACTACCGAGGTGGTTCCAGCTATTTCCCGCCTTTGTCAGTATCACTGTCTCGTCACATTGGTGTTGTCCCTAAATCCCGTTTCAGCCCAAAGTGGATGAGAGAAATCTGTCCGTCTGCAATATATGTCCTTGCCTTTTTGGTATCTGGAAAATGATACCCCAGACTCTCGGCTGCCAGTTGCGCCCTGTTACATCCCACATCAGTAAAATAGTCAACGTCTAATTTTGTCTTATTTGTCTTATTCACGTCTTATTCGGGCTTATTAGCTTACCATAAGCTGCCATAAGCTAATAAGCCCGAATTAGCCATGAATAAGACGAATAAAGACGAAATTAGATGTTGCCTATTTTACTGATGCATTGCATCACATAGTAGAGTGTCATCATGTCTGCGGAGTCAGGCACAGGGTGGCCTGCCACTGTTAGGATGTCATAGTGTTGCTGCAGCTTTGGCTTATAGCCGACTGCATCCACCGAGTGCACAGCACAGCCAGGCCAGGCCAGGCCTGCAGCATCATGGCAGCATCCGACTTTAAGCAGGTCTTTTACAACACAATGTCAACTGAGATATTGTCTTTGCTGTTGAACAAGAACATGGAATGTTTTCTAGTTCCAACTACAATATCTGTATCTCACATCTGGGCAAAAAGAGGAAGGTTTTTGAAAGCCACTCTCATACCTTTGCCTGTCTTCATATAATGTTCAAATTTCCATCTACATGCACCTTGCATGCCTCCAAGTTCTCCAATGACATCATGCCATTGAGCTTACTTCAGAAAACCATGTAGTGGATTGCAAGATATACAATCTGAGCTTAGAGAAACAAAATAAACTGGAGATCTTTATAAAAACAAAACAAAACTGCATTCAGGACATATTTTCATTCAAATTTACATTTGAATCCACATTGTTCTTTGTAAAGAGAAAAATGGGAAACTTGAGCCAGTCCAAGATTATTGAAAACTCAATGTAATTACTATAAAATATTGCTATTGTTATGGCTGACCTAGATGAGGGCAGGCATAGAACCATTGGAGCTATGGACTTAACTGTGGGTGAAAGCAGTGGAGCTTGGTGATTGCAAGTCATTTATGAAGAGCCTACCTACTAGCAAGGTTTGGCAACAAAGGGTACTACTGAGTAAACAGTGGACAAGGAGTCTGCCTACTACTGAGGTTAGACAACGAGGGCTTCCCTTTGAAGGGTGGTGACAGAGGAGACCTCTTGGGTAAGGTTGACGATGGAGACATTCCACTTAAGGGTGGTTCAAATGATGAGGAGCAAGAGGGTATTAAAGGCTACCCTTGGGCCTGTATTGCAGAGTGGGAACACTGATGTATTCCAATGATGATGATACAGAGGAGGCAAGAAGTAGTAAGAAAACAGTGAAGGTAAACAGTAAGACTAGACTGAGGAGCATATGTGTGACGATGCAGGTTTATATACATAGAAAGTTCAGGGTAGGCATAGAACATGAAGGAATATGAAGGAAGGAATCACTGATAAAGCAAGTGGAGTGAAATCACATAGAATGCAATGAAAGCAGATGATGAGTCATGGTATCATAGTCAGCGATGAAAAGAAAGAAACGTCCAAGTTGGAACTTATACCCATGCATATGTAAGCGGTAAGTAAAAGGAAAAAGTGTAGTCCAAGGTAAATCGTAACAGCTATCCTCTACCTTTGATCTCTAAGCTCATCAATAAACTTAAAGAAGCTAATATTTTATAAAATGATATATGTGCTGGGAGTATAATAATGATTGAATTTGAGAGGGTGATGAGCAGAAGGCATCTTTCTGCACCAATCTTGAACTATTTAAACCAACTGTCATTTTTTGGGCTCACCAACTCATCATCTACTTTTCAACATATTATGAATGATATCTTGATGACATACTTGTTTTCACTTGAATATGAGAAGAACATTACCATATAACCTCTTAGATTCTTCAAGTCCTTAATCAGCATTACCTCTATCTGAAATTTGAAATGTGTACTTTTGAACAAGCTGAAATTGAATATATTGATCTCATCATTTTGGAGAAAGAAGTCCATATGGATTCCATCAGGGTACAATGGAATAAAAAAAGTTGCCTTTTTCTATATGTGAATGAGACATACAGTTATTCTTTGATTTAAAAAAAAAATCAATGGTTCATTTGTGGTTTTGCTTACATAGCAAAATCCCTTGATGCACTGACAGAAAACTCACCTTGGGTGTGGGGTGACTCTGTGCAACATGTTTTTGAGTCATTGAAGCAAGCTATCATGTCTGCTCCTGTACTTGCCATTTCCAGTGATACTGATCACTGTCATGTCAAAGCTGATAGTTCTGGTTATGTAGTTGGTCTGGGTCTTCTCTCAGAAACAACATGCTTACCATTGTTCAATCATGTACATTCCTTTTGTGATCACTTATTCCCACCAAATGCAACTACAATATATATAATGAAAAGCTGCTAACTGCTCTTTCTAAATGGTGAAATTATCTAATGGGTGTCCCCCTCAATTGTGAGGTCTGAACAGATCATTAGAATCTTGCACACTTTCACAACCCCCAGAAACTCAATTTCTAAACAGGCTTGTTGGGTTTCTGAGCTTGCACATTACCATTTTACTCTATATCATCAACCAGGAAATGCTCATGTCAAGACAGACATACTGTTGAAACAACTGGATCATGACTGGAGAAAAGGGAATAACAACAACAACATTCTTTTAAACTCTGAGTTGCTCCATTGAGTCAATCTCAAAATGGATAACCTTGCATTTTTGAATTGTATCTGGAGATGGGCAGCAAATTGTGATCAAGTGGTACAATATAATCTGAATGGAAAAATAGAGGGATAAAAGGAGAAAGAAAGAGTGGTATATTTTCCCATAGACAGAAATCTGCATGAAGAAATAATTTGGGAACACCACAATTCTCATCTTGTGGGCCATTCAGGTTAGTATAAGATCCATAAACTGATTGCTAGCAACTATTGGTCGCCCCACAAACTGCATAACATGTAGCTGGCTGTGAAGTTTGTCAATGTACTAAACTCTGACAGATGCCTGTGGCCACACTCCATCATTTCAACAAAATCCCCTTTTAATCCTGAAAGCACATCTTGGTTGATCTTATTGATCCTCTAACAGACTCTCTTGATCACAATGCTATTCTTAGCATAGTGGATCAGTTTTTAAGAATCCTGCATGTAATCTCCACCAACATGGAGATTACTTCATTGTGAGTTGTGCATGCTCTTAGGAATCAAGTATTCTGTTACCATGGACTCCCTTGAAAAGTTGTCAGTGACCAGGGCTTAAACTTTGTGTCAAACTTTATGCAGATCTATAATAACTGCCAATCCTAATATAGCCTATCATTTTCAGATAGACAGGCAGACAGAATGTCATATCCTGAAATCATACAAGTCCAACTCCGCACCTCCAGTCGTCAACTCCATAATAACTCCGGTCTGTTTCTCTTTGACTATGCTCTGTACTACCATCAGACCTTATCCAGTTTATGTTCCTCTTATGAATGTTTATATTGTTCTCTATATGTACTAGTCTTGCCTCTGTTCTCTCACTGTGCTGTGCTTGCACAGCACTGGTTCATAGGTTCCTGACCTCCATCTCTTACTTATAGATTATGACTCTGTTATGAATCTGGTGTTACTCTGTAGTATATATACTGTACCTTCAGTGCTGTACATACCTCAGTTCAAATATTAACTCAACTTCCATCTGATTCCTCTCAAGTCTTGAAGACTCAACTCCAACCTCCGACCTCTGTTCTCCATCTCTATCTCTGTAAATTTGAGACCACCAGACTCGAGTAAGGGTGCACCACACACAGTGAAGCCAAGTGTTGTCTGTATCCTCGCAACTCTGGCCCCTTCAGAGTTCCTCTGGTGTTGTACTCGCTTCCCCCAGCATAAGTTTAACACAGAATGACTCAACCAACAAATCAAACACTATCTTTGAATCTTTATGAATTATCATCAATCAGACTGGGTGGAGTGGCTTAGCCTCATCAAATTCTCACATAATAACTGAGTACAATTTTCAACTAGGCAATCTTCCTTTTATACAAATATGAATGGCATTCTTAGAAGGGTTGAGATTCAGGAAAGGAAGGTCAGGTCAAGGCAGTATTGAATTTTGTGGACAGTGTGAAAAAGATCAGAGAGGCTGCAGAAAAAGCATCAAAAAATGGTAGAAGATGTTACATAAATGGGCATATGACCAGAAGTGAGCCCAATTCGATGGTTTTAAAGTTGAAGATTGGGCATGCCTTGAGAC
>JBBPTO010002303.1:0-11238 GCA_038094155.1 Pulveroboletus cf. aberrans
GAGGAGAAGAAAGAGGAAGTACATCTGGAGCTACCCAAAGTGCTCCTCTGCTGACCTCTGAGGCTGCTCAATTATCATCATCGGATGACTCTTACATTGCCATATATTCACCAGAGACACTTTGTGTTTCCCACTCCCATTCATCCAACTCCGGTCTCTGCTCCTCCAACACTCCACATGTCTCACCTCCAGAGTGTTCCAACTCTGTGACCAAGTCCTCTCTGAACTCCAGATGCTCCAAGTGCTCTGACTGCAGTGACTGCACCAACCATGCTGACTGCCCCAGCAAGCCATCCTGGTGGTGTGAACACCATGAAAGTGCAGGCCATGCAACACTGAGGTTAGTTTTCTAGCTACATCTAGCCTCTATTTTACTTATGTTTGTTGTCTGGATATATCTACCCTTCCATAGGTAAAATACAGTTGTTCTGCCATCACTGTGCAACACTGAGTCTGGGTATCTCTACCCTCCTATAGTGCACACATTCTGATAGGCTTCTAGCCAGATCTTATTTCCTTTGGAGAATGGGTAAAAGAGTGTTTGTTTCACAATGCCATGACTTGACATGCAAGTTTGTGGGCTGCAAGGGCTTCATCCCTCATTGCAGACAAAGATTGCAAGTGAAGGTCTATGGCAGGGAGTGTGGAGTCTGGGAGAACAACAGGTAGGGCATGGGGTTCATAGCCCATTATAAGATAAAACAGTGACTTGCTGGTGACAGAGTGGGGGTGGTGGTTGTATGCAAATTTGGCATGAGTAATCTGATCTGACCAGGAACCAGAATTTGCACCACAGAAGATATGGAGCTATCTCTCAACTTCCTGATTGACACATTTGGTCTCACCATCTGACTGGGGATGATAAGCGGTGGACAAGGAAAGATTGTAGTTCAAAAGATGACCTAGCTCTTTTGTGAAGGATGAGGCAAACTGAGGACCCTAATCAGAGATGATCTTGTTGTAAAGACCAAAACAGAGGAAAAATTTGTGGAAAAAGAGGGTTAAAATGCCCTTGGCAGTGGTGGTTTTCTTGGTAGGGCAGAGAATTACCCCCTTGGTAAGCTTGTGGGTGACCACAACCAACAGGGAATCAAAGCCAGAGAAAGAGGGGAAATCTGTGATGAGGTCACATGAGATCTGTTGAAATGGACATGTGCATGATGATTTAATTGGCATCAGTCGGGGAATGGTGCAATGGGTGTTCACCTTATTTTGTTCACAAACAATACAGCCTTCTATCTATTTTCAGACAAATTGGGCTAATTCTGGCCACCAGAACTCAGCAGAGATGAGCTGTCAGATTTACAAATAGCCAGGGTGTCTGGCAGTCTTATGATCATGGCAATGAGTGAGTACCTCATGATGGAGGTTATCTGTAAATGGAATATAGATGCATCCCTCATATGAGAGGACTCCATTGGTATATAACCAATTGGAGAGATGGGATCAGAATGCAGGGGGCACCTCTCCTTGTAGTGCTTGGAGAGCTTGAAGGACAAGGGGCTAAGAGGTGGTGGTGGTGGTGGTGGGCTTGCCTGCTAGTGAGGAGCCAATAAGGTTGATGAAGAGGGACTGAGGGAGCAAGGTCATTTCTGCATTGTTCTCTTCATCTATGATGAGGTCAGGGCAGTGGGAAAGAGCATTGGGGGCAGTGAGTTGGAAACCTGGAACATGAACCATTTTCAGGTCAAAATCTGCAAGGTCAAGGAGCCATCATGCTTGTCAATGATTCAAATTCTGGGTTTGATGGAAGTATATCAGATTCTTGTGGTCTGTGAAGGCTTGAACTGGAAATGGGGAGCCAGAGAGGTAATGTCTCCAGGCTTTCAGGGCACTGATGATCACAAGGAGTTCATGATTATACATGTCATAGTTTCTCTTGGCAGGAGAGAATGACTGTGAGAGGTAGGAACAGGGATGCCAGTCTTTATTGGTGTCAGTCTGGAGGAGAATCACTCCAGTGGCAGACTTCAATGCATTGGTCATGATGGTGAAGGGTCAGGTAATGTCAGGGAGATGGAGGACTGGTTTCAATAGGAAGAGTGCCTTCAATTCATTGAAGAACTTTTGACAGGCAGGAGTCCAATCCCAAGAAAGATTCTTCTTTGTAAGATCTATCAAGGGACAAGTAATGGAGGAGTAGTTATTTATGAATTGCTGGTAGGAGTTGGCAAATCCAAGGAAGGACCAGATGTCTTTGATCTTCATAGGTGTGGGCCAGGTGGTGATTCCATTGAGCTTAACAGGATTCATAGCAATTTGTCCAGGTTTGATGATCATTTCAAGGTATTTTACCTTGGAGGCAGTGAAGGTGAACTTTTCAAGCTTTAAGTGCAGGTTGAGTTCTTGCATCCTTTGCAGGACATGTTTGGTTCATTCCTCATGGAGCTCTGGGTCTGGGAAAAAGATGAGGAGGTTGTCCATGTAGATAATGAGCCATTCTTTGGTGATCATGTCCCTGAACAAGTTGTTCATAAATCATTGGAACATGGTGGGGAGTTTGTAAGTCCA
Organism: Pulveroboletus cf. aberrans; assembly: GCA_038094155.1. Taxonomy (NCBI): domain Eukaryota; kingdom Fungi; phylum Basidiomycota; class Agaricomycetes; order Boletales; family Boletaceae; genus Pulveroboletus; species Pulveroboletus cf. aberrans. The sequence continues at coordinate 2,512 of JBBPTO010002303.1, forward strand.
AAGAACATAACAAGTGGTTTGAACAGGCCTTTATGGTTGATGAAGGCAGCCTTTCACTGGTCACCATCCTTGATTCTGCCATTGTTGTACCCCCAACAGACATTGAATTTGATGAAGACCTTTGCTTGTTGATCAGATCAGAGACTAGGGAAAGGGGGTACATGTCCCAAATGGTATGTTCATTCAGGTACTGGTAATCTTGGCATGGGTGGAGTTTGCCATCCTTCTTTTTGATGAAGAAGAAGGGTGCTGCTTGGGGGAAGTTTGAGGGGCAGATCTTTCCACAGTCAAGGTTCTCCTGGATAAAGTCTTCGGTGGATTTTTGTTCATCTGGGGATAACAGATAAACTCTCCCGGCTTTGAGAACAAAGGAATCATCAAGGTGGATCTCATGGTCATAGGGGCATGATGGGAAAATGTGATCAAATGCTTCCTTCATGAAGACATCTGAGAACTCAGTGTACTCAGAGGGTAGAGTGGTCTTTGGTTTGGCATTATCAGCTGTGGCTGCAAGTTCGATGGTGGTGGTGACTTTGTTGACTGATGGTGTCTAAGACTGCCACAGGGGGCAAAGCAAGTCTCAAAATGGGCAACTCGGTGGAGGTCTGCATACCTCTTCATGATGTTGATGAGTTTGGATTCTTTGTCTTTCTGAAGATAATCAAACAGCCTTTTGTCATAGACTTGATGAACCATGATTTGCTGGGGAGTGGCAGTGGGGTAGAATTTGTCATGCCATTTGAGATTGGCAATGTGGACTTGGTACAGGTCTTTCAACTTGTCAAGGAACTTGGAGATGGTGCAAGTCTGTTTAGACCAATCAATGAGGGGGTTGACCACCTTCAGCCAGGGCAATCCTAGGATGACATTCTGTCATCTGCAATCCATGATGTAGAAAACCTGAGACTGTCGTGCTGCCATTAATCCCAATCTGAGTCAATCATGTTGAAGTCTGAAGGTTAGTTTTGAATCTGATGTTCTGGACCTGAGTTCCCACACACCGGACCCAGTGTTCTCATGCCCGGCAAACTTTTCCTGCACCCCAGGTTCAGTCATATTTTTGTTCTATTCATGTTTGCTTTACTGTATTTCATTCAGGCATCCCTGGATTAGACTTTTGTACCTAGGAATTAACTCCTAGACACTGTGCAAGTAACCACCACCATTCCTAAGCCTTGAAGTCCGGTCTCCTAAGCTTTTCCCTACATTTCCTCCTCAAGTCCTGCAAGATTAGTTGGTTTCCTAGCCCTACCAAATGGGGGGAAGCCAGACTCTTGTTTTCCAGTGTCCTGTGGACATCTAGTGAGTCTTTTCCCCAGTCCTCTTTCTTTCCCCTTGCTTTCTTTGCAGTTGAGATACACACTCACACCCCTATGTATTTCTTGCATAGGACTACATCCTGAGTCCTTTTGATGTTTTACAATGGTGTAAGGGAGTCTTGATGAATGGTGGCAGATTGTCAATGAATGATGGTATGAGGTCGAATGAACAGATAAGCAATTCTTCTTCTTCAGGAATACTTTCTGTGTCTATACCTACTGAATGACTGATTTTACAAATAGAATCTGTGAAAAAAATATGGTGAATCCCTATCTGATCAATGAGATTTGGAACAGGGGAAATCAGAATGGTAGAGAATGAAAGCGAGTTAAAAGATGGAAGTGGATTGAGAAATGAAAGGACATCCAAGTCCTTTCCCTTCACATCAATGTCCGAGATAGCATCATTGGTGGAAATGGTAGTAATGGTAGTGAAAAATGGAGGAGATGGTGATGAGGGCATAATGGATGAGACAAAAATTGGATCTACATGATCTGGTGTGATGGATGAGAGAGACAAGGAAAGGTGCACTCCAGACCAATGGGATTGGGAGCAATGGTAGTCATGAATGATGAGAGGGGCTTGATGGAAGCACAGAATGGATCAACAAGATCCAGCACAACAGATGAGGTGAAAGGTGAAAGAGGGATGAATGAAACATTAACTGGATCTATGTAATCTGGTGTGAAGGGTACCTGTGGTGGTTCAATGGAAAGAAGTAACAAGTGAGTAGGCACAGGTTCAGGATAAGAAGGTGAATGTGAAAGAAGGAAATTAGCAGCCACCAGGGTATCTGCAATTGGATATGGATCATCTGAATGGATGTTGAACTGGGCCACTAGCAACTGGTTGTGGGTGGATGCATGAATGTTAGATAAAAGATCACTCTCAAAGAGGTAGTCTCACTCCCATACCAAGAGACAGTTGCATGTGATGAGACGAGATGAGATCTTGAGGAATTGGTGATGATATGCTCCAAGGTCATCGAGACCTTGGAGTAGTCATGACTGAGATGAACCTCTGAATGTTAGCAGATCATCTTTGAAATAACAACTAGCAGATTTGCATCCCAGGTACAATGAAATGATGGCTGCTATGAATGCAAGCCAATCCGGGGTAGCAGAAGTTGCCTCTGGAAGTGTCTCCCAGAGTTCCACTTCATTGAGAGATGCATAGTAGAATGCACATTTGATCTTTTGTTGGTCAGTGAGACCCTTCTCTGTGCAGATATCATCAATGTCATCAAGATAGCATAATAAAGTGACAGAATGTCTGTCAAATGAATATGCATGCAGTGTGCCCCACATAGGCATCCAGTGGTGAAATGGATTGAACATAGTGAATTTGATACCAGATTGAAATGGACTGGACCAGATCAAAAGTGGATCAGATCAAATTTAAGAAGTTGGGAATGAGGGTGGGTGAAGATGATGTGATGTGAATTAAGATAGGAAATTGATAATGATGAAAGTAGCACTAGCTAGTCGTGAGTTGACCCTCTGCTAGGCATATGGATGACATATGAATGTCAGATATGAAGTGAGATGAGATCCAAAAGTGACAGGATTGGAATAGAGATGTTAAATATGAGGAACAAACTGAGATGAGCTCAGATTGGAGCTGTCAAAATGTGTCAGACACAGAATTATGCATGACAGACATGGATCAGATTGAGATGTGAATGCTTCAGAGCTGTTGGATGTCAGTTGCAAAGGAGAGGGATGAAAATTTTCTGGAGCAGAGGACCTCGGATACCCCTGAGGGTTCTGTGTGGGCTTGTCTAGAATGCCCCCTCCCAGTGGGCTCCAGATGAAGAGAGGTTGAAAGACCTAGACTGCTATATATCTCCAGATAGGAAACTAGCAGGTCAGCAATACAAAGAAAGAAACTGAAGGAATGATTGGTTCATTCCAGCGGAATTCATAGAGTAGAGCTCCATGGAGGAGAACCACAGGACTTACAGGAGGCGAAACAAATAATAGCTCCTAATGCTTCAGCCACAGCTGATGAGCATAGAACTTGATTCTTTACAGATGAGGAGAGAAGGATGAGGATAATTACAGACATGGGTGAATCAATGATGATGAAGAACTGAACTCAAGATAGATGGTGAAAGACATATAAAATGGGTGTGATGCCAACCACCAGACTAGTCTGAGGTAGACAATAAGTAAAGAAGGGTACAAGTGATACTCATCCCTAAGAGATTCCTAAAGGTTATAAAGTGAGAAGGGGACAGGATCAAGGCACTCCCTGCATGTTTGAGAGGGATCTGGCATGTATCCAGCAGAGATCCAGTATGTATCCAGTAGTGAGAGTTCACTGGATTGAAAGTACCCAGTCAAGGACAAGGACCAAGTGTAAAGAGAATAATGAGGATGATGAATATGAGGATAGGGAAAACATCCCGCAGAAGTCAGACAGGGATCTGATGAGTTGAAAAAGGTGTTTATAATTTTAGAGGATACAAATTTTATAGTCAGGGCATTTCCCTTGACTTTTGACTGACAGCTAGTCTAGCTGTGACATATAGCACCTGTAGGTAAAGATAGTGTTCATCATCCCATTATCAGCAGGGATAGATCACTGACAATAAAAAAGGGAATATAACCACCACTGCACTACATCTGGTTATATGGACAGGTGGAGAATGGTAAGTACTTCAAAGAAAAGAGAGGAAACCAGATCTGGATGGTACTGGATACATATGATAGAGGGTGGACCGGAACCACATTGACAACAGATAGGACATGGATGGTACACAGCTTGAATGCATGCTTGAGAGAGACTGTAGACAATCTAGGAAAAGTCAACCAGATGTAGAACAACCAGATACGAACTCAAGGAGCTAGGGCTCCTTACAACAGATAATAGATGGTAGTTTGATTGATTTTTCTGCATTGTGTGTGAAATACAACTTTTATAGTCTGGGTACACCTGATACTCTAAATACATGTAAAGAGTGTGACTGGATTGAAAACAGGATCGTCAGATCAACCTATCTGATCACTGGATCAATGGAACCAGATTGACTGGATGTACAAATGAATGTGTTTGGTGTAGTAAAATGAAGGTTTGACTCACCAACAGGTGACAGATGAGGATGGATTGGATTGGATATGAAAACCTGATTGCACAGGATATGCTGAATATGAGGACGGGGAAGTACCATTCCCTACAATGTGCCTCTTACATATTTATGGGTATAGGTCCCAGTTTAGATGTTCTTTTCTTTTCATCGCTGACTATGATTTCATTACTCCTCACCCACTTCCATCACATTCTATGCAATTCCACTTGCTTCATCAGTGATTACACACTTACCTACCCTGAACTTTCTATGCCTCTATATAAACCTTGTTACTTTGTATGTGTATCTCCCAAGCTAGACCTCCTATTTGTGTACCTCAATAAACTGGTCTTTGCTCCACTCCTCATTCATAGTCCCTCATCAATCCTTAGCTCTCTAAGACTTCATAGCACTCTTGAGGCTACACTGTTCAATAAACCTCTTGCCATCCAACAACAATAGATCATAGGGTAGTTTAGTTCTTCTCAACATTAGATCATTGAGATAGAGCAAGCAGAACATCTTGTTCACCTCAAATCCTTGCACCTCATTCTTGTAGAGTGGCTTGCCCCACTCTCCTTTGTCCTTAGCACTCTAGACCCTCTTTAGGTGCTATGCCTACCCTCTATCTGAGATAATGGTAACAGTCTCAGCATACCTCCTAGCAAACTCCAATGTCTACCAGAGTGATGACAAGAAAGTCACCTTTGCCCTCTCATATACATATTACCCTTAGGTCTGCCCAAGTCTGGGCCAAGACTTTCAGAGAATTGTCTGACTTCATTAATAAGTTTAAGAAATCCTTTATAAAATAAAATGAAGCAGCTGATCTACCATGGTTGTTGTCTGCCCACTTGACCAAAGACAAAAAAGGATTGTATACCCTGAACATTATTCATTTCAGCACTGAATTCCAAGCATATGTCCCAAGGATCTCAGCCACTGACACTGTCCTTATCTCATTTTACCAGCTGGTCATCATACCATCCCTTAGCATCTGAATTCTTTCTATGGAGGATGTCCTGGAAACCATTAATGGATGGTACAAATGCATGATTTCCTTTCTGAAATGGTGGAAGAGAGCTACCCTTGTTATCAAAGCTTGCAGAGGAATCAACCAGGGCACAGGTTTCAATGGTTTTGAGGGTGTGTCAGGGTATGATGAGTTCAATGGGGATCTTCATAGATTTCATTGTGTGGGATACAGTTACAGGAGCAAACACTGGGTAGATGTTAAGGCTGTCTTCCATTCTAAAAATCCTTCAAGTAGAAGTGTCAAAATGTGTGCACTATGAAGGGGTAGAGATCCCCTAACCAAGCTGTTGTACAGTGGCGGCAGAACAACTGAGAAAGGAATTACAAAAGTAAGTAGTGACAGAGATCAGGGCGCATGAACTCCGATGTAACTCCGATTAATGTCCGGAATAGGAAATATGAGGTCTGAAGGAGAAAAAAGACATTACTGAGTATCAAGCCAACTCCAAATAACTCCGGAGTCAGCAGATGTACTTGATAAATGAAAGTTTGGAGTTGTGTGGAATAGGTCTGAAGTAAGTCAGAGGACCTTGGAGAAGTTATATATTTGACAGAAGCTGGTCATTCTTCTGATGACTTCTTCTTCTTCTTCATTCTCACATTATTTTAAGATGGAAAGATCTTTGGTGTCCTTTTTCATCATCTTCTTGATGAAAGGTTTCAGGGTTTCAAAGATGGTGGTATACTTTTGTACTGAGTGTCAGGGTTTCTGCATTTGAAGCAAATTGCTTTCTTTCTGCAGCATTTCCATTTCTCATCGGATTGTTTTGAGGGTGAGGGGGTGGCATAGGCATACAAAGGGTTCATTCTTCGATCCCCATTGAACTCATCATACCCTGACACACCCTCAAAACCATTGAAACCTGTGCCCTGATTGATAGTGGTGCAGACATTAACTGCATCAACTAGGGCTTCATCAGAAAGAACAAACTTTCAAACTCCTGACTTGACCACCCATTTCAAGTCTGCAACCTCAACATGTCCTTGAACAAGAAGGGCAAAGTGTCCATTTCCACCACACTCTGTGTCAACATTAAAGGGGGTGCCAAGAAGGTCCTCTTTTATTTTATGAATTGTGGACAACAGAATGTCATCCTTGGATCACCCTGGCTCAAGGCAGTCAATCCCCACATTGACTGGCCTAAACAGACCTACACCATTGCTAAAACCCTTGACAGGTCACAAGACTTGTATCAATCACACATGGCCAACCTCAAACAGAATGACTTGTTCTGCTCTCTCACTGCATGCAATGAAACCAGATTCATTGGGTCTATGATAAAAGGCTCTTTGATTATCTCCAGACAGATGAAGAGTCTCAAATCATCACCATCGCAAAGAAATTTGCCAACCTTCATTGTATAGCCCACTTTAGAACCTACTTTACTCCCTGTGGGAGTCTTCACCATGAAAACTTCATAAAGGAGATCTCCACCACCACCAAACTTGTGGCCATGGCTGAGAAATACAAGCACAAGACCACACTATCCCTCAGATATGCTAAGGCAGATGTCTTCACAAAAGAAGCTTTTGACCATGTTTCTTCATCATGCATGTATGATCATGATATACATCTCAATGACTCCTTCATTTCCAAAGGTGGGAAAATCTACCTGCTATCCCCAGATGAAAATAAAGCCACTGAGAACTTTATTAAAACCTCAACTGTAAAAAGATATGCCCCTTGAACCCCCCCAGACATTATCCCTCTTCATCAAAAAGAAGGATGGCAAACTCCACCCGTGTAAAGACTATTGCTACCTAAACAAATGTATGGTTTAGAATGCATATCCCCTCCTGCTCTTCTCTGACCTTGTTGATAAACTCAAAGATATGTTAAGACTGGGTCTACCCTGGTCAAACTGTGATTGGAGATTGGAGGTCAAAAGGAAGGAATGCTGGAGATGGCTAGAGATCTGGAGGGTGATGTCCAGAGGAGTGAAGGCTTGGTGCATGACTTGTGTGTCATGCCCTTGCACTCTCACAGCCTTCTTGATTGGAGAGGCATCAGGAGAATTGCAGAGAGATTGGAGGAGAGAGTCTAAGGTAATATTCAGGCTAAGGTATCTACATACAAAGTTGAAGTATATATATAGTGTGAGAAAAGTTGGAGGTTATGTAGATATGTAAGTTGGAGGTCAGATAAGTAGGGGTCAGAGCTGTGTTCTGGTCCAGAAACAAACCAGAGCCATGCTACACAGCATCAGAGGGATCAGAGGGGTAATGATAAACTAAATACAGCACAAGGAAAGTATGTAATGGTATCTGATATGTGTCTGGAGGGATGGGGTTGGTGAGGAATCACTAAAGAGATCAGCATAGTTGGTTTAGAGGTTGGAGTTGTCTCGATTACACAGGATAAGACAAGATCCCAAGGTATTCACCAAGTTCAATGTTTGTTGCGGATACAAGAACATCAGAATCAAGGATGGCAATCAATGGAAGGCCACATTTATTACATACAAAAGCCTGTTTGAACTGCTTGTCATGTTCTTTGGGCTTATGAACTCACCTGTCATGTTTCAACAATTTGTGAATGACTCATTTAGAGATATGATCACCAAAGGATGGATCTACATGGATGACCTCCTTATCTTTTTTCCCAACCACAAGCTCCACAAAGAAAGGACCAAGCATGTCCTCCAGAGAATGCAGAAACTTGACCTGCATCTAAAACTTGAGAAATGCACATTCACAACCTCCAAAGTAGAATAACTCAGAATGATTGTCAGATCAAGACAGATCACCACAGACCCTGTCAAGCTTGACAGGATTGCCTCCTGACCCACACTCACACAAATCAAGAACATCTGGTCTTTTCTTGGATTTGTCAACTTTTACAAGTGATTTGTCCTCAATTACTCCTCCATAACAGATTCCCTCATTGACCTTACCAAGAAAAACTCCACATGAAATTGGACTCCTGCCTGCCAGAAAGCCTTTGGAGATTTGAAAGTCCTCTTCTTTTTGAAACAAGTCCTCCAGCTCTCTGGCACCTTCTGATCCTTTGCCATTAGAGAGATCCTTCTCCAGACCAACACCAAAGGAGACTTGCACCCTTGCTCCTACCTCTCCCAATCATTCTTCCCTGCTCAGAGGAACTATGACATCTATGATCGTGAGCTCCTCATAATCTGAAAGCCTAAAGACACTACTTCTTGGGCCTCCCCTTCCCCATCCAAGCCTTCACTGACCACAAGAACCCGATGTATTTCTGTCAGCCCCAGAATCTCAACTGCCAGCAAGCTCACTTGCTTCTCAACCTTGCTGACTTCAATCTAAAAATGATTCATGTCCCTGGT
>JBBPTO010002304.1:0-11237 GCA_038094155.1 Pulveroboletus cf. aberrans
AGGAGATTGAGCATCTTGTAGACCTCACGGTCTGGCCAGTATGCACGGCGTGCCTTTGAGCCCGAGCCCTGCCTACTCATGACTAAGGCTGTTTTCTTACAACAGAGAACGATAAATGCTGAGAACCTGAGCAAAATATGGTTGATATCAAGGCCATTGAAGGAACGAGGTGGGGCAGAAGTAAGGAACTCCATGCCGTGCGAGGTCGAAAGTTGGGCCTCTGCCCATCACCCTCAGCTTCCCTGTGGCATGATCGTCTGGGTTTGCGGGGCTTCAACCGGTAGCTCCAGGGACCAGTCATAGCTGACTTGCTGGCCTGTTGTTATTTCGGCAAAGCAGCCGAAGGTGATACCAAACAGGCTCTGAATCATCTCGTCCATGATATGATCCATCGAAACCACTGATCATAATGTGGCATTCTCATTTAGTTCGCTACATAGTCATGTTGTGCTTCAATTTTATGTTGCAAGCTTCGTGAAGGATCCTGACTATGACCTCTGAGAAGAGTATGAACTTACAAGCTTGCAATGCATCTCACAGATGTATTGGTAGTACGAGGTCATTCCTTTTATGTGTAGGATGTGTTTGACATGCAAATAGACCTTTAAGCAGGTGTTGGACCTGTTCTCTCTCACAGAAGTTCCTCTAATATTCGAGGTAATTCATATGCTGAAGGATATGGAGCATGAGCTCGAGGGCGTAAGAAATGATGCAGACCTGCCCAACGTCATCCGGGTCGTTGCTCATGCAGCACTACTGATGATTATGCGCTTACTGATGACTGTGAAGTCTACCGAATTGCAATAGGTATATTCTAGAGCCCTCACTGGGTATTATGGATCACTGACACTAATGCTATCAAGTAGTAATGTGCCCAAAGAAGAAGTTGAAATACTTCGACGAAAATCCTGACTGGCGTAGCTGACGATGTAATGCAAGTCAGACGACTGGTCGAGGAACGTTGGAGGAAATCATATGCAACTCAGAGCGCTTGACGAATGGAGAAGGTTCAGCCACCGTGCAAACATCCAGTATCATCCAGTAGGTCGTTTTCTTTTCTTTAAAAAAACCTTCTGGTTGAATGAGCCGACCATATTGTTTCCAGTGCTCATGATGGGCACGAGAATGTCCTGTTGCAGGCCCATCATCTATGCTATCCCATGACAGCATTGAATCGTATTTGACGGCATATGTTGTGTCGAATGCTGACATTATTTCGGTGGGCGGTGTTCTTAAGTGCTAGGACCACATGCGTGTTACACATCCTCGGCTCGCACAGATGGCACTCGACTATCTCTCTGCACCAGGTCCGTACTCCTTGCAGATGACCTTTATCTGTTCTGCATACATTTAACTATGTGTCTAGCTTCCTCAGTAGATGCTGAGTGCTCGTTTTCGCGTGGACGACTGCAAGTCAACCACCTATAACACGGAATCAACTCACAGTCCTTCAAAGCAAAGCTTGCAATTGGATCGTGTCTCGTATTCCGTTTCTACCTCCAAATCTTCCCAAAGAAACCATCAGAACTCATTTGAAGTGTGCCACTCCAAGCCAGGCTGTTAGTAGTGGCAAGGGAAAGGGAAGAGAGGTCGAAGTGGAGCCTATGGAACATGATGTTGTAGTTATTCAATAGTCATGTCTTCCGTAGTCTCCTTTTAGTATGGTCCCCACTGGTCGACTCGTGATAAGTGTTTATTAAGAGGCACTAACCCGCGGGTTACCCGGGTTTGACCCGTACCCACCACTGGTTAACCCGGGTCGGGTATGGTCACCAGAGATATGTATCCCAGACCCGCGTAGTCATACCTGGGTACTACCCGGGTATACCCATCTTATGCCCTGAATGCAACACATTCGATCGTAGAGCTCGCAGAGTCCGAAGACTCGGTATGTAAAAGTTGAAGGTGAATAAAATAAATACGCCAGGCAGATTGTGAGCCTTCTTCACGTCTCGTCCGGGTGGTACCCACCATATCTTCAGTGAGATATTGGTTGGAACTTATGTCTAAGAGTCTGGCGGAGAAGCACCTTCCACCATTCAAAGCGACAACAGAGCAAATGAAATTAATGTCCCAAGTAAAATTTGGCCAGTGGCATTCCTTGGAAATGGAAGGCACATCATGAGCGATAGAGAGGATTCAGAGGTGCGGTTTCGGGAAGTCGAGGCTGGCAAAAAAGTGGGGGCGCCGATGAAGCGGAGTCTCAGCCGTGTTGGAGAATTTCTGGACCTCAAGTTAGGTCAGTCCAAATATGGCAACAGCGCATACAGATACTTAAGTTGGGAGCACCCTGAGTCATCCTTCTTTGTATTGAATGCTTCATCAACGACCTCAAGCATACTCCTGGGGTAATTTCCATAGCTAGTGCAGGCAGGAATGCGCACAGTATGTTCAAAATCCACACCTGTTCACCTTTCTGAGAAAGGTTCTCTTTAGATTCTCAATTCGTAAGACACACGACCTCTGAACGATTGTAGACTAAGTACGGGGCGGTTAGTGTGGGGAGCTCGTACCCTTCCTCACTGAAAGCAATTTAGTGCCGGGCTGTTAAAAGGTCGTCTAGTCCGGGATTCTCGCTTGGGCTTGCCTTGGAGCTTAACAATTCCAGAGATATATGTGCGGGAAGAGAAACGTTTTTCGAGCAGCAACAAAAGAAGATGTCATGGTATTCGAAGAGATTAGTATCAGATGTTGGTTCGACGGAGCTTCGTGGACGTACATCCGGATTTCCACAGTAGGTAGGTTTGAATCTAGCAGGAAGTATATCGTAGAGTCACCCGCAAGTCCCCGATTCAAGGTCAGGACTCAACCAACAGCAAACTACTATTCGCGGTATTTCCCATTCCAATGGGGCAGCGCTCTCAGAATGGTCCACCCAGTGCCGATGCCGCTCCAGGGCATCGCTCTAGCAAGCAATGGTACGCACGAGATTTTCGATCTCCGTCTGGGACTGTGTGACGCACCAGCCGTGACCAGCGCATTCCTTGTGTCATCAAGTACCCCATGCCATCTGGACCATAGCTATTTCGATTCGGTACGATATCGTAACGGGCGGAGGCAAGAAGATCACCATTTGCAAGCTTAGTGATATCCTTCCTTGGCCTTACTACGGTCTCGTAAGCGCAACTCAGTCATGGCCAACATTTTTACTACAAACGGCTTTGTTCACTCCTGCAGATGCGTGGCGGGCGGGACATCTGGCGGATAAAAACCGGACAAGAAGGAGGTATCCAATCTCTTTGTCGAAAAAAGGCAGATTCGAGTGCGTTATGATGTGCAACCTGGTTACGATCTGCCCACGTCGATGTTCACCAGACGAAATAGCAACAAACCCCGAGAAATGATCGAAGAGCTCCGTAGCCAACTTGCCTCACCTCAATACACAGCCAAAGCGAACGAAGACAGCTGCAATGGAATCGTTGAGTCCCTTCGTGCCGATCTTTGCGCACGGGACGAGCATTCAAATGAGCTCCATCGCCAGCTTGCTTCGTCTCAGCACACAGCCAAAGAGAAGGAGGATGGCCTCAATGCCTTCATTGAATCTCTGCGTGCCGATCTTCATACACGAGATGAATATTCAAGTATGTTTTCGTTCCTCTGACCTTGGTTCACTGACAGTCTCATTCACTGGAGTTCAAAAATAGCACGTCTCGATTGAGCTACCCAAGAACTCCGTAGCCAATCCTCTGCGGCTAACCAGAAGGAAGACGTTCTCAACAGGGTTGTTCATATGAACGAGAAGACGCACGAGTGTGAAATCATATGTGTCCGTGGTTGCATACATCATGTTCTAAACTCTCTTGCCAAGATTGCAGATACCGATAATGAGGACCTGAGAGACAACGAAGTCCACGTACAGTGGCTTGCGAGTGAGTTTTTATGTATTATTGTGGGTTGAGTAATCAATCATCCCAATTAGAGTTCACCAACCGGTGTTTGACAAGGCTGCAGGTTCTCAGTGACGACGTATCAAGAGCCGAGGAACGCGACGAAGTACATTTAGCCTACTCTGCCGCTTTGTCGCTCACCCCTTCCCCTCCAGACGCCTTGGTGACTGAGGGGGCGCGGATACTATTGTCTCGCCTCTCGGTCAATGAAGCTTTAGGTGACGCAATCGAGGTATGGTTTATACAATTGTCCAGAGTTGATGGTGAATGTCTTTCGGTGAAAGGAGATTCCGTGTTTACTGGTCGATTTTCGAGGTGCGTGGTCGACAGGGTCGTGTCGACGACCCTGTCACACGCTTTCAGCCGATGCGGAATGATCTGGGTAGTGTGGGCACCTATGACGAGCGAGCACAAGGGAAAGTTGGTGGTTATTTGAAACGGCGTGATATTTATGTTTCATCGACATTTTTGTAGATTTCAGAAGGCGTTGCACGGAGAAACTCAAAATGCTCGGCGACGCGGCAGTAGGTTCCAAAGACTGACGCACCCATTGGACACTACTCCAGCACTCTGTCCCTCCAACGGATCGATATCTGCGATATTCTCGTCGGGCCTTGCCAGGCGAGGGCAAACTTGTTGTTAGAGGCACTGGCTCGAGCTACAGACGTGCGGATCAACGTCGCGTCAAAATAGCCCTGACTACTGACGTGACAGTTCTTTTTCGGATCGGAATATTTGGCACTCCCCGTGGATCTTGCTGTCTGCAACCACTACATGTTCCGCAGTCCATCAAAACGGGTGAGATGGATAGGGAGATCACATCCTTGCTTTCATCCATACCTGATCCCTCCGAGTCTATGTCTGTTAAATTGTATGACCGGTTTGACGATCTCCCCCCTCTTTCCCTCGCTGCCGGTCGACTGAGACTTCCTGGGATTGTTTTCCCAATCACTGCCATCGCCTCTACCCCTGATCCAGGATCCGACTCCAACCTTTCCACTATCATGCGACGACGCGTATTCTCAGCGACATTGAAGCCAACCTGGCTTGGTCCTCGTACATCCTTGGATCACCCCCCCCCCCCCTCTCTGTTAAGATTTCGCCTCTGGGGTTGCCAGAGTGGACCTGGCCACGCGTGCACTGCGGCTCATCGTCCGTCTGAAGTAGCCGTTCGGTGCGCTGTTGCTTGCCCCGCTGGCCTGTTTGCAGTACAGAAGGGTAGCGACGGAGAGCTCGATCATGGCTTAGATTCGCGAAATGTCGTTGAACAAATTGCTGGACGGTGTTCGTAGGATCGACACACAACGGCATTTAGATGGACGGCCCTGAAAGTTCACGTATCCTGTATTATCAACATACAAAGGCCCTCCGGGCACCACCTGGACCCCAAATTGATCGCACAAGTTTACTACGGTCGCAGCCCGACTCGTAAGATGCCATACTTTACAAATACACAATGAAAAACATTCAATATCAAGACCGTGAAAGTATGATAAAACTGCCCTGCTCGATTGATTAATGCTGTCCGTAAACTATGCAGTGGCGTGGTATGAATACAGGACCATTGCACCCCCTCGCTTCGGCGCTTCGTGCGTGCACTCAGGGAGGCCTGAGAGCCACTGATGTGCTTCGATCAAATCAAAGGTGAACCGGAGACGATTTGAAGGACCTGGGTCAACAAACCGCGTGATTCGAGCGGTACCTACTGTTCCAGGTTTCACCAGCGCACCGAAGGTCTCTGCATGACGCAGCGAGAAGACTAGAACGTCTTCTACACTACCAAATATAGTCGTTGTAACGCGCGTAGTTGTAAATCTAACAGTTTATACCACCTCTGGACAGGTTTCGGGGCCAGAGGAGGGATGTATGAGGGCTGGTGGGAGGAATAGATGGATTCCCGCAGCTCGCACGGCTAATCTATTCGATCGTGCTGTGGTGCCAGTGCGTTACCTCTCGGTAATCCAGCCACTTCCAAGTATAAGACATTTTTGTCCTCCAGATCCAGATCTTCTTGAGCGGACCAAGTCTGACATAGAATCCCACCGTTAAATGGTCCTGCTCCCACAGTGTCAGGCTCTTCCAATCCGAGCCATGTGGTTCCTCACCATCGTGCATACGACCATGTGAAAGAATTCCTGAAACCAATTCTCTGTCAAATGTTGGATCACACACAACACACGTGAAATCCCGTTGACAAGATTTCAAAGTGCACTCATGAGGTGGGTGCTGCCAAGATTTGCGCGAGCCCAATTAGTAAAATTTCACTTTCTCACGCCATCCTTTTATGTGAGAAATGATATTTCACGCGTTAATAACTCGTTGTTAATAATTAGTTTAAAACACTGGTCACCACTAGCTTGATTTTTTCACGTTTATGAAAAACTTGGGATGATTTTTCAACGGTACTCTAACTGTGATGACTCATCAAATATGTAGATGAGATTATAGGTTACCACGCTTGCACGCGACTGAGCCAAGGTCGGACATCTTCGTTGGTGTTTCGTGCGTTAAATTAATATTCAGTTTGATGGGACGCCGGTATGATGTCGGTATCCCCAAACCACCATGGTGAGTTAGTGCGCGAGTGGTTCTGGAAAATTTAACTCCCAGAATCGTGCCGGTTTCAAGGAAATGAAATTACCTGTGAAAAGTGTCTACGATTCTCGAGAAATTAAGCTCGACGCACTTATGCTTCACCAAGCCTAGTTGAGATGCATTATCGGTATATAAACCTCGTCGAATTTCACCAGCAATTCAATCCCTCAGTCCAGCCCATCCATCCTCCACTCAACATGTATTTCATGACCATCATCGGCGTTCTAACCTCGACAATTTCTCTGACATCCGCTGCCAACGTAGTAAGACGCTCTGTTCCCCTTACAGGCAAGAATAGGGGAATGGTCACTGATTGTTCATCATAGCTATCCGAAAACTGCCCTGACAAGTACCTGTCCTGCTTCGAGAACGGTAACAAGCCGCGTATCTGTCTGAAGTGAAGTGCTAATATTCTACATTCCACTAGACTGCAGCCCAGTTTACCACAGTCCCACCGACTACAGTGGTTATTGCGCTGCGGGTTCATGGACCGGGTGTACGTGTTACAGGTGCTTGTCTGACTCGAACTGGACCGGGGGCTGTTACGACGCGGGTAGGTCTACCTGCTATACACCCCAAACAACATGCTAAGATTTGTATTCGAACGTAGGATGTGTGGGTTTGTTTAACCATCCGAATGATCAGTCCGGGGAGTGCAGTGCAGGCAACTACGAATTTTGTTCGTGTAACAAGTGTGTCGGTGACATTAAATGTTCGGACGGTGGCTGCGAACCGAAAAAGGGATGCAGCAAGAGTCTTTCGATACCGTGCCTCGTGCACCACAAGCACTATTGCAGTGCTGGAGAGTATCAGAATTGTGGCTGCACCTACTAATGACACAATTGGGGCCGGGAATATTTGATGTCATTGCCGACATATTTCACTATACCTTCACGATGTCTATGCTTCCACCTGCCGTGGTTTTGAAAAATTTACTGCTGCTTTATACGCGATCACTGTGTCTCGCGCTTTAGGAAGTATGCATTGAGTTTGATCCATGCGATAATCTTGGCGTAGCTCCACCTCTTGCAGGCACGCCGTCGCGGGAAAGGAGAGTCTGATTATTCCCACAGTACCGATCGGGCCATCTTTATATGCGGCCGAAGGGGATAATTACTATCTATGTTAATGTATATATTCTCCGATACTCGGCAGCTCGGCTTGGATTCTAACACTCCCCTCAATGCGTGCTTAGTCCGAGAGAGGAGGTGTGTTGTTGGTGTCTCTGTCTCGGCAGTGACTTAGTCATTATGTCAGCGATCATACATATCTGTCGTGTTACAATAAAGAACACGAATATTACCACCACGCAATCTTTCTCGTGTGTAAGCATGGTCGAGTATGGTTTCTTGCCAATTTCACTCACTGTAAACTGAACATCAAGCAGGCATTTATAAACACCATTGAAGGTTCTTGGCTATGCTTGTAAGTGACCAATCCTGGTGTTCAAGTGTTAGTGATGAACATTACACAGCTCTTTAATGACAACCCTTCATTTCACAATGTGATAAAAAAGGTGGCCCTCAGATTTATTCTGTATGAATATGATCTTGATCCACCCAGGCATGTTGAGAGCGAGGTGGAATGAACAGAGTGAGTCAAGAATAAAGTGACAGAACCTATCAAGGATGGCCAGTACCTCCATGAAGAATCAGATGCCAAGGTATGTTGTTTATTCAAATGATTTAGGATAGATACTGATGCTATGATGCAGGGAAGGACTGGCAACTTCACTCATCCTGTTCTCAAGAAGTCATGCCTTGTAGTCTATTATGTTAATGGCTCAAAATGTCTCCATCATTTCCCAGAGTTTTAATCATCAATGCCAAAAAAAGCACTTCTCATCACTGCAGTTGTATGTTTTACATTACTACTTGATCCCTGCTAACAAGCTATTCTAGGTTGCAACTATCCTAACTGTAGAACTCTGTTAATCCTCTCTTACTGATGTAACCTGTATATTCTCAGTAAGTCACTGAGGACATAGTAAACTAGCTACTGTCGGATGTAGATATGCTTATGTAAGCTACCAAATTTATATATGTGAAATATATTCAACACTAACAGCATACTATCATAGAACCTCAAATGCACAATTTCAGGTATTTCTTGAATAGCAACACAACTACACAATTCTATTTCTTCGTACCTACCTGAGTATCTAGCTTAGACCCTCAGCTATCAGCTTGTATCAGCACAGAAAAAAAAGATGATGTTTTGGTCCTGCTAGAATGGCATGAATACGGCGAGGTTGAAATCCATATGATATGCACAATTTTGTCACAGGTTGTCACATGCAGCATGGCAGCCACATTAGGAGCCCGACGTGCTCTGACACTTGATGTTTGTGCATGAGAGCAAAAAGCAAGAAAACAATGTTCTATGGTTGATGAGGGGGGTAGTTTACATGGTGGTAATTAAAATATGGATTACTGTGACCAACAGAAGGGTTCCATTCATGAATGAAGTCAAATGTCCCTCCCTGAGAAGTGTGAGCACCAACAAATGAGCTTCCTGAAACGTTCCATGGATGCACTCGGATAACTGGAGTCGTGATCCATTGTGGACATGTGCTGATCAGAGCTGAAGTGGTGGCTTGTACTGCCCATGTGTAGAGGGGGAGGCTGGGATGACTGAAGGTGTGAGATGATAGAACAGAATATCAGGATTGAATGGCTGACTGGTGAGTGTACCGAAGGTGGCCGAAGCGGAGCACAAATCTTGTCACTGAGGTGACACCCCTATCCATGGGTATTGTCACACTCAAAACATTTATCATTGAATAACATCACACCATGATCATATACCAGCACTCTGACATCTTCAAATCCTCCCAATAGACCTATAGGGCCTGCATGGAGCAAGTCATTACATTCAATGCACCAGATCGGTTGCAGATCTGGCCCAGAATGCACTAAAAGTGTGTCTTTTGACCATTCAACTTGACTTTTTCTGTGTTCTACACTTTCCACAACAGATTTTTTATTATTCTAAAGGCTGCATATGACAAAATACAGTATACTCTAGATGTCTTGGGTGTTTCTTAACAGAAATAGCTAGAATTGCATGCTGTGGAAATGATTGTGCATTTGGGGGGCCATGTGCATTTGGGATTCTATGATAGTATGGTTCTTTCAGCTATGGTTATTACCATCCAAACTGGGATACCCCTGGATATCACCCAAGGAACAATCATTATGATCTAGACATAGGAGATCCAATGGATTATGATGTAAACCTTGGAGAGAAATCTACTTATGGTGACTGTTATACTGTGAGAGATAAGAACATGGAAATGAATGGCCTAGCCACATCTTCCCCAATGCAAAACATATTTACAATCACAGACTTTCAAGCACAAGATCATCAGCTTGTTGACAGTGGATGTTCTGATCATCTTTCAATAGATGACTTCGCCCACATAGGGAACAAAACATGGTATGCCAAGACCGCTGATAATTCACCTTTAATAGGATACAGACCTGGAAATGTTATCATTCAACAAGATGAAAAACCTCCGGTCACCCTGGAAAAAGTCTGATACACACCAAAAGCAAAAGAGTATCTACTTTCACTTCCAACTCTCACTCTGCATGACTTCAGATGTGAGATTGAAGGAAAAGAATCCAAAATTTGAGACAAGTGTGGTAGACTTATGATACAGGCATCTGCTTTATCACCACAGTCTAAGTTACATTGGTTTTGGTTGTCTCAGATCACATCAATGAACCATCAAGCAGCCACACTGCAAGAGACCTCTTCATAAGAAATATGGCACCGCTTTGAACATACAAGTGATAATGCTTGAAGATATAGAGTCAAAAATCTGACAGGCCTACCTCAATGTGCCATCCCCATGTCTCATCCTCCTTGTAAAGGATGTGCTATGGGCAAAAATGTCCAACAGATCCTTTCCAGACTTTTCAAAATGAGCAACACGGACACTTGAACTTGTACACACAAATCTTATGGGTCCTTACCCAGTGGAACCAAGATCAAGAGTCCAATATGTTCTTACATTTATAGATGATTACTCTGGTTTTGCCCTTGTTGCATTTATCAGAGACAAAGGTGCTGCTGCACAACACTTTCAAAATATGGTTTCCTGGGCTGAAACCTTTACTGGTCAACAACTCACCTCTGTTCATTTCATGGGCAAACTTCATGTGTTCTTCACTTCCAGGGGTATCACTCATCAAACAACAGTACCTCATACCCCTTTACAAAATGGACAAGCAGAGAGATTTAACAAAACCATAATGGAAAAAGCAGAAGCTATGTGACATCATGCATGCTTATCAAAAGCATTTTGGCAAGATGCAGTAGAAACAGCAACCTTCATCTATAACAGACAACCAATGCATTATCACAACTGGAAGACCCCTATTGAAATATTCAAAAGTGGTAACAAGCCAGATGTCTCTTACTTCTGAGTATTCAGATATAAAGCATTTGTATACATCACTTCAGAACAAAGAAGAGACAAACTCAGCACCAAAGCTGAAGAAATGACCTTTATGGGTTATATACCAAATACCAAAGGCTGGAGATTTTGGTCAACAACCAGAAGGAGAGTCTTTGACTCTACTCAAGCCATATTCAATGAATCAGTGTTTCCTCATTGTCTCAAAGGCCAAGAAGATGGACTGACTCCAATTGCAGTAGAGGCCAAAGAAACAATAGCAAATGATGCTGTATTGATCAAGAAGATCAAGAATCTTGAGAAATACCAGTACAAACTCAAGATCTTGTAGT
>JBBPTO010002305.1:0-11234 GCA_038094155.1 Pulveroboletus cf. aberrans
GGGGAATTCGTAGAGTAGAGCTTCACAGAAGAGAACCACAGGACTTACAGGAGGTGAAATGGATGATGATCAGGAAGAGCTCCTATGCTTCAGACATGGCTGATGAGCACAGGACTTGATTCTTCACAGATCAGGAGAGAGAGATGAAGAGATGATCACAGACATGGCTGGATCACTGATGATGATGAAGAACTGAACTTGAGATGAATGGAAGATAGACAGCAGATAGATCGATGATAGATAGATGATATTGTGCTCCATGCAAAACACAACTTTTATAGTCTGGGCACACCCAAGACTCAAAATACATGTAAAGTGCGCAACTGGATTGAAAACCGGATTGTCAGATCAATGTATCTGGTGACCAGATCGACAGAGCCAGATCGACTGGATGTACAAATGAAAGTGTCTGGTGTAGTGAAATGAAGGTTTGACTTACCAATGGATGACAGATGAGGACGGATTGGATTGGATATGAGAACTGGATATGCCGGATACGAGGACAGGGAACTACCATTCCATACATCTGTGGAGGACTTTGAATACTGACTGTCCCCAGTCAGATGGAGCGGTGGTAAGACAAGTGTGAAACGAATGAAATGATGATGATTGAGTCTCTGGTCAGGAGACAGAGGAAGTGATGGACTGATGACACGTTGAGAGAGACTGATGATGAATGATGGGCGA
Organism: Pulveroboletus cf. aberrans; assembly: GCA_038094155.1. Classification (NCBI taxonomy): domain Eukaryota; kingdom Fungi; phylum Basidiomycota; class Agaricomycetes; order Boletales; family Boletaceae; genus Pulveroboletus; species Pulveroboletus cf. aberrans. Next base: position 688 of record JBBPTO010002305.1, read on the forward strand.
TGAAGGGTGTGATGACCACGAGGTAGGCTATCTGGTGGTGAAGTGAAGCAGAACTGAGGTATGGCATGAGTAATGATGACGATGAATAGAGGCATAAGGATGAACTGTCTGCTATGGAAGGGATGATGCTGGATGATGTAGAGACTGGATCTGAATGATCCTGGTCCGGATTGGATGATCTGAGTGATTTGAGTTGTTCTATCCAGTCCTGTCCTGTCCTATCCGACCTGCTGGATGACAAGGCTATCAGTACCGGATGACGCAAAATGAATGAAATGTAGGTAAGGACGTAGGGTCCAAATAGAATTGTGGAAACAAATGAAATGAAATGAAACCAGGTGCGAGGGTCTGCTCAACTTTTCTTCTTCGATTGACTTCCGCTTCTACACCTTTGAGGATAGAACCAGAGAAAAGAGCGCATTTGACAGAATTGGATGAACCAAAAGTGAAGTGCAAGGGTCTGCTCAACTTGCCTTCTTTGATCTGCTATCACTTCTATACCTTCGATGATAGAACCTGAGTCTGAGTGTGTGAGAATGGATTTAAACTGGATGATGGGATAACAAATGAAAAGAATGAAAAATGAAGATCTTGCGCTTGATGAGTGTGCACATCAAATGAAGGAAATGTACATAGGAATGAGACAGATGAGAATCTATCATAATGATTTGTTTTTCTGTCAGACTTTTGTTTTTAGTATTGTAAGAGATGGTTTGATATGAGAGATCACTGGATTGGAAACTGGGGTGAAACAGAGATCGCCAGATGAAAACTGGGGTAGAAACAACTAATATACAATTTTGGAGGATAAGAGTGGCGGATGATCAGTATGATGGGACAGAATCTTGATGAACGGCGGTAGATTGTCGATGGATGATGGTATGGGGTTGAATGAATGGATAAGCAAATCTTCTTCATCGAGAATACTTTCTTCATCTATATCTTCTGAATGACCGATTTTATGAACAGAATCTGCAAAAAGAACAGGATGGGTCCCTATCTGGTAGAGAGGATCCGGATCTGGGTCCGGAGGGCGGAATAAAATGTCAGATGGTGGAGTACAATTAGAAAAAGAAAACAGAAATAGAAGGGCTTTACAGTCCCTTCCCTCCCACGGAGGACTTTGAATGATGACCTCCTGGGCATCGAGCCACAGAGGTCACTGAAAACGAGATGATGGATGAACTGAGTATGGAGGAGGGGGATCTGGGATGTCATTGATGATGTCCAGAGTCGAGGACAAGAGGATGTTGGTGCAGGATAATGGAAGAACCGAGATATGAATGGAAGGGTTGGCGGGTAGTAGAAGTGGCCTGAATGAAACCGGAGACGAAATAGTGACTGGATGCGCTGCTTTAATGGGTGTGACAGGCATCAGATGGACGGATGGTATGGGTGGTGGAATGATGGAAGGCTTGGTGTGTCATGGAGGCATTGATACCTCAAATGCTGAACTCTCTGTGAAGATGGACACATCAACATCCAAGATGGCATCAGTGGTGGGAGTGATAGTGATGGAAGTGAAAAGCAGGGGAGATGGTGCTGGGGGCGGAATGAATGAGATGAAAACCGGATCAACAGGATCCAGTGTGGCAGATGAGAGAGATGACAAGGGTGATATGAATGAGGAGAATGCCAGACCAACAGGGTCCAGAGTGATGGTAGTGATGAATGATGAGAGTGGCTTGACAGGAGCACAGAATGGATTGACAAGATCTGGCACGATGGATGGGATGGGAGGTGGAGGAGTAATGAATGAAGCATTAACCAGATCTATGTGATCCGGTGTGGAGGATACCTGTGGTGGTTCGATGGAAAGAAGTAATGAGTGAGTAGGTGCAGGCTCAGAATGAGAAGGATGATGTGAAAGAAGGAATGTAGCAGCTGCTAGGGCATCTGCCATCAGATACGGAGCATCCGGATGGATGTCAAACTGGACCACTAGCAACTGGTTGTGGACAGATGCATGAATGTCAGATGAAAGACCACTCTCGAAGAGATAGTCTCACTCCCGTACCGAGAGATGGTCGAGCATGATGAGATGAGACGAGATCTTGAGGAATTGACAGTGATATGCTCTAAGATCATTGAGACCTCAGAGTGGTTGCGACTGAGATGAACCTACGAATGTTAGCAGATCGTCTTTGAAATAATGGCTAGCAGATTTGCATCCCAGATACAATGAAATGATGGCTGCTATGAATGCAAGCCAATCTGGGGTAGCAGAAGTTGCCTCTGGGAGTGTCTCCCAGAGTTCTGCTTCATTGAGAGATGCATAGTAAAATGTGCATTCAATTTTTTGTTGGTCGCCGAGACCCTTCTCTGTGCAGATATCATCAATGTCATTGAGGTAGTGTAATAGAGTGACAGAATGTCCATCGAATGAATATGCCTGCGGTGTGCCCTGCATAGGCATCCAGTGACGAAACAGATTGAACATAGTGGATCTGGTCCTGGATTGGAACAGACCAGATCAGATTGAAATATGAAGATGGGAATGAGGATGAATGAAAATGAGGTGATGTGAATTGAAATCAAGAAAGAAAATGGCACTAGCTAGTCGCGAGTCGACCCTCTGCTAGGCACATGGACGAAATATGAACATTGGATATGAAGTGAGACGAGATCTGAAAGCGACAGGATCAGAAGCGATGTCAAATGTGAGGAACAACGTGAGATGAGCTTGGATTGGAGCTGTCAAAATATGTTGGACATGGAATGATGCATGACAGACACAGATCAGATTGAGATGTGGACATGTCGGAGCTGTCAGATGTCAGTTGCGAAGGAGATGGATGAAAATTTTCTGGAGTGGAGGTCCTTGGATGTGCCTGAGGGTTCTGTGGGTGCTCATCTAGAATGCCCCCTTGCAGTGGGCTCCAGTTGAAGAGATGTTGAATGACCTAGACTGCTATAGGTCTCCGGACAGGAAACTAGCAGATCAGCAACACAAAGAAAGAAAATGAAGGGACAATTTGTTTGTCCCAGGGGGAATTCATAGAGTAGAGCTCCACAGAAGAGAACCACAGGACTTACAGGAGGTGAAATGGACAATGATTTGGAAGAGCTCCTATGCTTCAGACACAGCTGACAAGCACAGGACTTGATTCTTTACAGATCAGGACAGAAGGATGAAGAGATTGATCACAGACACGGCTGGATCACTGATGATGATGAAGAACTGAACTTGAGATGGATGGAAGATAGACGGCAGATAGATAGATGATATTGTGCTCCGTGCAAAACACAACTTTTATAGTCTGGGCACACCCAAGACTCTAAATACATGTAAAGTGTGTGACCAGATTGAAAACCAGATTGTTGGATCAATGTATCCGGTGACTGGATCGATGGAGCCGGATCAACCGGATGTACAAATGAAAGTGTCCAGTGTAGTGAAATGAAGGTTTGACTTACCAACGGGTGATGGACAAGGACAGATTGAATTGGATATGAGAACTGGATATGCTGGATATGAGGACAGGGAACTACTGTTCCCTACACCATTGCTCCTTAGGTTCATATCCAGTCATTCTATGCCTACTTGACTTTCACTAGGTTGTTGTCAAGTCATCAAGCATCTGTGTCTCTCTGTGTTCAATCTGATTCTGGTCTGCCCTACTCATATGTGTCCATTTCCTTGTATCCATTTCTTTTCAATCTGGTCTGTCTACAGATGGATTCCTACTATATGTATAGTGTACCAGATGCTATGTACTGGACGCTCTGTATTGTGATCCAGTTACCAGATTCATGTCGGATGTTCCTTCTTTTATGCTTATTTAGAGTCTCGGATGTGCCCAGACTATAAAAGTTGTGTTTTGCACACATAAAATCAATTATCTATCACTCACTCAGAGTGGAAGTCTTCAGTCCTCATCAATTCAGTCATATCTGAATCTCTTTTCTCTTCTCTTTCTCTCTTGATCCTAGAAGAATCAAGTCCTGTGCTTGTCAGCCATATCTGAAGCATTAGGAGCTCTTCTAGATTGACTACCAAGGAGTCCTGTAAGCCCTGCAGTTGCATTCCCTTGATTCTCTACCTGCAATTCCCCTGGGACAAACCAATTGTTCCTTTACTTTCTTTCTTTGTGTTACTGACCTGCTAGTTTCCTATTCGGAGACATATAGCAGTCTAGGTCAGTCAATCTCTCTTCAATGTGAAAAGACAGGTTCAAAGCCATTCATTCATACTATTGGAGGGATGCACCATATCTCCCACATTGCAGCATTGCCATTCAACAATATGCAGATCTGGAACAAGGTCCACATACAGAACTTACCACTCCACAATCAGGACATCTCACCAGCTCAAATGCTCTTCGCATCCCCTCCAAGTGGGGAATGGCCTCTTGGTTGCTATGATGCTGCCATCATCAATGTAGAGCCAGGCACTGATTGGCCTTGGAATGGGCTAGACGGTACTAAGATGCACCTGTCATTACCTGTTGGTCTATGCTTACCACAATCCCAGGAAATGTTGTCAGTCAAATTCAATGCATCATGTGTCCATTGGGCAGGGCTGGTGCCAACTGGGCTTGGAAAGATAAATTCCTGGCCTATATCCAATGATTTGACTTTGGTGGTGAAGATGCTGCATCACAGCTCCCCATCCTGAAGCATGCCAGGAGAATGAATGGCCAATGGATTGGTGATGTGGTCCCACTCTGTCAGGTATAGGCATTCACCCACTTAATTCCACGCTATGTGATGCTCAGTTGACAGCACACAATTCCTTCAGACATTCCACTGAATTCTATCTTAACAGATACTTTGATAAATACTTGCACCTTTGCCTCCCCTGCTTGTATTAGTTATGTGCAACTCATCATGTGATAATTTAGCATAATAAGAATAGTTTACCTGTGTGCCCCATGGACACATAATTGCCAGTGGCCATTGACTCAGCTTCAGCTTGACAAAGCAATGCCATCCATTCAACCATGCCATGAAAAAACAAAATTAAGTTCAATGCAATGATTTTGGATGGTGCTTACAAGTGCCTTGGTTCCCATCTGCTCCCCAGGGTGGGGAGAACAGTTCGAGATATGGATACCCTCACCTCCTTAGAACTCGCCAGCACTATAATCCATGAGAACAACCACCAAACTATCCATGCACTTGAGTATACCATTGATGTTATCTTCACTTCATTCACCAAGGTTTTCCAATCCCTCAAGGTGGGGGATCTGGCCCTACCGTGGCTCTCACTCCCCAAAGACATTTGCAAAGAGCTGCCACAGCCCCCGAGCTCTCCTGACTTTCACCTGTACAATTCCATTGAAAAGCACTGGAATTGGCTATTTGCCAGAAATGGGGGTGACACACCATCATCCCCAATAATGCCAATTGCTGACCTTGGGACCCCAGCACACACTCCAATTTATCCTCAGAGCAATGTGTAGCTCATTTTTTCAATGCTGTTGCCACTGCTGCTTCAAGACAATGTAGCAATTTAGGTATAGTGAATGGCATAGGGGGAAGATCCACTGAGAGGGTCCGTTGTCATTGGATGGTGGAATGGAGTCACACCATCATGCCAGGATCCCAATATGACCAAAAACCAGATCTGGTGCCTGTGGACAAAATGACTACAACAGTTGACAAGGTCACTTGACTGAGTTCCAAGGTACTTAGTGAATATACTAAAGAAACCTACCAGCCTGCAGGGCACCTTAGGAAAACCTTGGAGGCGGTTTGTGCTTGGTTTGTCAATCACTAACAATGAGTTCTGCCTTCACTTTTATGATCATTCAGGCAGTGCAGTCTCACCCCCATTCAACATTCACAAACACCCTGATCACATTATTTACATTCTCTGTGCAGTTTCTTTTGGCAGTTGGGGCTGCCTTGGTTTTGATCTATTGATGGAAATCTATTCCCTCCCTGCTGTGTATTGATGTGGGAGACTCAGCGTACTCTTTCATGCCATAGCTACTCAGGCTCCTTCCCCTTCTGATGGCCCAACCCCATATGCTTCATCCTCAAACTCAACTCTGACCAATGATCCCCTCCCTGTCATCCCTGTGATCAGGACAATGGTCATCAACAGTATCATCTACGAGCTCATCAACATTTTGTTTTTGAGCCCTGGGTTCTTGGGAAGGGGGACGGTCTGTTACCTCACTTGTCATCGTGGTGTTTCTTATGTCATTAAAGACCACTGGGTTTGAGAGTTGACAGCTCAGGAACTGCTGAATGAGATTAGAATCATGCAGTGCATTTGTCACATTGATGGTGTGCTGAAGGTTTGCAGGTATTGCATCATCAAAGTGGAGGGTGAGGAAGACTGTACAGAAAGGTATCAGGAGGAGAAATGGCAGAGGAGTATGAAGGCCCAGAGGGTGCACCTGCACATCATCATGAGTCCTCATGCGAGACCATTGATGATGTTCATGATGAAAAGGGAACTTGTCTCATGTATGAGAGACATCCTCATAGGTATGTAATTATTTTGTGCTTACTTGAGTAGGTGAACTGATTCTTGTATTATACAGTTCTGGAACAAGCCACAGAGGTGGGCATTTTACACAGGGATTGCAGCCTCAACAATGTGATGATTGAAGATTTGGAGCATGGCTGCTCATGTGGCCTTTTGCTTGATTGGGAGTTTGGTATGGATGTGAATAGTGATCATTGATACTCTTTAGGGGGTACCATAAGTTTCATATATACATATCTGAATGTTGGCATCCTGATCTTAATTCACTCACATAGGGGACCGTCCTGTTTATGTCAGCAAACCTTCTGTCACAACTTGACGGAATCACAACAAACGTGTCATCCTCGGCTGGGGCTGAGATGTCTTGGAAAAGTGCATCCAGTACATGTGAATGGACTGAGGACACAGCAACCATGATACACACCCATGCTGACAATATTGAGTCACTTCTTTACATGTTCATCTGAATCCTGGTCCATCATGATGGCCTGCTTAGGCATGAACATAAATTCAGCACAAACGAAACCACCTTCCTTGACTGCTGGACTGTGGTCGATGGACTTGCCACTGCCACCGATGCCAAGATGGCCTTTCTGCTGTCACCCACCCATGAGAATGATCTCAGGAGTCAGATCTCCCCCTATTTCAAAGATCTCTTTGATCTTGTGAACAATTGGCAGAAACTGGTTGTGAAAAACCTTGTCAGAGGCCAGTTTGTGACATTCACCAACATTATCCCCATATTTAATAGCTTCCTAGCAAAAATGCCTCATGAGAAACCCCCTGAGATGGTGATGGTCCTCCAGGACTTATTCAGAGATCACAGAGCCATACCCTCAATTGTTCCCCCTGTAACGTCACCTCTAGAAACATCAATGACTGTGAAGCACCTCTTGAATGATGTTTGAAGTATGGACAACCCTTGTTTGTCAAACAAACATTTTAAGCATATGTAGCCTTTTCCTAGTATGTACTACCCGTGTATTATTCAATCCTGTGCTTGTGTCAACATGTTATGTTCATCTTCCAAATATGATTGTGACTCATCTCATGCCATGTTGACCTATGCCATGTTCATGGTTACCTCAAGCTCATCTTCAACGATCCTGATTCATTTTGGCTCTGAATAAGTCTCTGTTTACCCCTGTAGCTGGCATTGGTCTTTGACATGATGGTGATTCACTTCGACCACCATGACTCCCAGTTGTGGTTCGGGTTATCTCAGCCTAGCCAAGCAGACCATGAGGCAGCAGGGTAAGTTGCCATATAACTTGCACTGGGTCTTGAAGATGTTGGCACAATGGTGCATACTTGCCCTCCTGTCTTCACTTCTGACCTTCGACCTCTTACTGTGATGGCTCCTTGTTCTTGGTGTCAGTCTATGACATCCCCTCCCAGGAAGAAGTCTAAGTGTGTGGCCAGGTGCAAGAAAGGTGCTACCACTTCTAAGCATCTGAAGAACACTGCTCCTGGCCTCAAAGAATCAGCTGCAAATGATATCTTGATGGATTTTGATGAATGTTGACATTCTAGCTGGCTGAGCACTGGATCTGGCAGAAGGGTCTCCCAGCTTGAAAAGATTGGGTCGGTGCTTGAAGGTCAAGAGAGACAACATTGTAAGACTACTGATCTTCTCAAGGGCACCATTGAAAATCCGCTTGCTCTGGAGAAGCCACAGAAAGGAGGATGTGGGAAGAATGTGAGTCTTGCCTTTCTCTGGAACAGGAAACCAAGCTGAGGGGCATTTCAGCATCCACTGCCATCTTATTCAGTGGGTTCTGTTATGGACAGTATGACTTTGGCTCCTGTACCTGCTTTCCACCACCATTTGTCAGACTCTAACTGTTTTGGATTCTACATTCCTCAGTAGCAGCCACCTCCCATTGTTCCTCCCAGTACTGAATCTGACCTTCAAGCAATTAACAACCCTTATGTTGTGGTGGCTTGGAGGCAGGTGTCTATGTCTCAATCACTCCCTCCAGTGCCAACTCCAGAAGAAGCGTTAGAACCTGGAAACATATGGGTGTGTCTACAAGTGCCTTGCTTGCTCTTCTGGCAGCCATCAATGTTGACGATTCCTCGATACCTCAATGAGACCCCCCCTGAGTCTCAACTGCTCTATGGTAGCTCAAGCTTCTCTTTGCGATTCCCTGTGAACACTGAAGATCATCAAATTGACCTAGCAATCCTCTCCATGCAGTGGTCTCATTCCCCAGTTGTGGCTTCACATTCCCGAATGGCTAAAGACAGCAATACAGAGAGGAATTGATCTGATTTAGATGAAGACAGCTCAGAAGGATGTAATGAGTTGAATGATGAGGCTGGGGGCGAAGGTGTTGAAGATGGTTGGGGTCAAACAGGTTGGCAACAGACTACCCATCCCAGTACATGTTCCCTGCAGGTCAGAATGTTGACTGACACACTTTTAGGGTTCTCCCAAGAATACTGTGGTGCACATCCAATCCATCACCAGTCACTTCTGCCTGATCCAGAGTTTAGCTATTCACATGATGAAGCTGAAGATGTGGCCCAGCAGACGCTGACATCTGGGGTACGTGTCCAACAGTTCACCATCACGATAACTCATGCATTTTTAGTTCGCTATTCTTGGTGATGATGTATCCACACAAGCTATCCAAGAACTGAGCGACACACATGCACAGGTATGGTCAATCTGTATCATTGGTCATTATGACTGATGCTTTTCAGGGTGCTGCACTCAGCAGTATGGTCGATATCCTCGACAGGCACCATCACATCAATGGACATCTGTCCACCCCTGACCCTACCATCCTGTTGCACAGAGCTGCTGGCAGGACTTCCAGATCCAATGAAGCCCTAGTGCAGTCAGAAATTGTCAAACCTCATTCATGCACACCTCGAAACTCAAAGAAAGCAAAGGATGAGCCTGTGCACCCTGATACCCTTGTGTTTTATCTGCCTGTTTGGAAAGACTTTCTGGAAGATGCCAAGTAAAACTGTTGAGTCGTCCACATGCATTTGAATCCCCTTTCCTCAAGATCTTCTGACCTCAAAGGGTCTATTTCAGAATCCCTTGCTGCAAGCATTGTGGAGTGAATGGAAACCAGCACAAGACCCAGGCTGCTGCTTTACTTTCAGAGTCATTCTTTTTATAAGGTGGGCTGGATGAGAATGTAGGCACATCCTTCTTATCAACATGTGCTGATGCAAACATACATGAAGGGGAAAACAAAGAATTTTGCTCATCCTGCTCTCCAGCAAGTACTCACAGAATTCTATTATCTCGGATCCTATTGTATTGCTGACAAATGACCTGACTTGTTCCATGATTCGATCCTCCCTCAGTGTTTGGCACTCATGGCTGCAGTGGTACACTGGCATATATAGCACCGCTTCACCCACTCACTGACCAAGTTCAATTTTAGCTCAATTGTGTGCTCGATGGATTTGCTCAAAATGGGTTGTCTAAGGTGATGTCACACTTCTCTGCAAAGGCATACATGTCCATCTATTGAGGCCTTCTATTGGCTGCAGATCAAGTCCTCCACCATTCATATCACGGGCCATGGCTGAGGCATCAACTCTCCACATGGGGAGAGGAATCTTGGTACCATTCAAGTTCTCACACGTTGACTTTAACTGATGTTGTAAAAAAATTAGAATTGCATTGGAACAAGTCGACACGAATGTGGAGCACCATAGTCATCTCCAGGTTGTCCTTAACTGAAGCCACATTATTGTTTCAGATCTAATTTGGTCACCTGCTCTGTGTTTTCCTGTCTTTTGGTTGTACTACATCTCACCCTGTATGTGAGCTGGCTGATTTGCTGGCCAGTTTCGATTCATTTTTTCTCAATAAATTTTGGTTCATGTGATTGTGTCATTTGGGGTGTGCTGTGTTTGCTGTGATGAGTTGCAAGCTTCAGAAAACTTGGAGCTGATTGCAAGCATTAGCAAGAGTCATACAGATGAATCAAAATTTCTTTCATTTGTTAGAAGAAGTGCAAAGGAATGGATACCATGGTGCTAGCATTCCAAAGAGCTGACAATAAGAACAGATCAGTGTTTGGTAGTTACTCCCATAGTGACTCATAGTAAAAGTTACTGCTTGTGAGAACTGTCC
>JBBPTO010002306.1:0-11215 GCA_038094155.1 Pulveroboletus cf. aberrans
TATCGAAATGGGCCGCTAGCGATGCTCCGTCAGCACCGAGTCCACGAGTGATTGAAAAAAAAAAAAAAAAGGAAACCGAAACAGACACGCACCCGTCTCGGCCGGCAACTTGTCTACGATGGGCGGCACCGTCAACGCCCCTGCAGCCGTCAACATCGTCCGGTCCTTCGCATCGCCGCTCCCGGCGGCGGCAGCAGCACCAGGCACGTACGCCGCCTTGGGTACCTGTCCTTGAACGTGCCCGACAGCCTGCGTCGTCGTCGCCGTCGTCGCCATGGGCGTCTTGACCAACCCCCCCGCGGTGGCGGCAGCGCTCGATCCCCCCTCCGTCGCCGTCCCCGGATGCCGCCTCGTTCGTTTCCGTCCTGTCCCACCCCCCTCTGTCTTCTCCCCCTCCGCCTTCTCCTGCGGCTCCCCGATCCCACCAGGTCCCTTGACCGCGTTCGGTCCGACGAATGGGCTGGGTACCTTGGGCGGGTTCACCTGTCGCTCGAACGGAAAGATGGGCATGAACTCGTCCTTTTTGCGAACCTCCTCCGGGATACAGCTCGCCCAGTTCTTGATCTTGACGAAAAGCCGCTCCCGCTCGTTGTACCGAGAGTGGCAGACATACAGAGGCCAGCCTGGATGCCAAAACGGGGGACGAGGACGTCCGCGGATGTGTCGGGCGGTAAATTGGACTGCGATTTTTTCGATCACGTCTTCGATGGGGTGGTCCGCGAAGAGGCCTTTTTTACATTCGTTCGTGTTTCATTTTTCGATGTTCATTTGTTCGACGTCGGTTGGGAAGTCAATATTTCAATTTTGTGTCCGAGGGCGAGCGGGAGGCGGAGACGGCTCATTTAGCGCGCGAAGACGATCCACATCGGTGAAACAACATACTCGTTTTAAAGACTTCCTTATCCATGAATTGAATGTGGGCGGGATGGAACGTCTAGGTCACCAAGGTGGATAAGAGACAGAAAATGAACACAGAGGGGAAGATTTACCTGTTCAGGTCGGTAATACCAACAGATCGAAAGACCAGGTTGACCTTTTTTCGCCCTGTCCCATTTCCATGCGTCAGCCTCTTGCCAGAACGAGTGAAAAGAATTCGCGAAACAAAGCGCGAAAAGGTCAACGATGTAACAAAGAAGAGAACCGCTCACGCTTCGTCCGAGATCCAGCACTTGAACACATGTCCTACAATCGGTCGACTGGGATCGTCTGGATTGCTCAAATGGAGCCAATCTGCCAGACGAACCGTCCATCCCTTGTAGTGTACCTCGTCTACGAATGTACGATCCTTGGTTGAGACGCGAAAAGTGGTGATTCCAGGCACACCGTCTGTGTCAGTGGTGGAATGGAGCGGACGAGCGGTACCCGGCCCGGCGCGGATAGAGGCAAAGTGGGTGGGAGAGGTGAAGGGTGGACCAGCGGGTGGGGAGGGTGAGGTAAGGGCCTGGTAGAGCCGCTAACGAATCATTTCCGACGCACGTATGCGTATTGCGGGTGAGCAGTGCCAACACATACATGGTCCAAGGGACACGCGAACGGACATGATAGCCTTACCTGGAGGGTGAGCACATGGCCAAAGGGCTCCGTACATGGTTCATACCACCGCCGGCCCCTTTCGAACAATCGTGCCATGTCAAGATCAAACTCTTTTGAAGACGCGTAGGACGACGATCGGACACGTCCCTGCACCAACATACTTGTGGTCGGCATTTCCAATGTGGGCAAGAGCGCAAGAAGACACACACCTCGATTAATTTCAGGGACAAGGGAGACTGGGGCGTGGAAACAATGGTGTCAGACCCAAAGAGGGAGGTCGGATGACCTTACTTGGTGGGACAAAAGGGGCGATGTAGGCTCCTCGGGAACCGCTTCCAGTGCAAGAGCCAAACGATTTCCGCTGGAGGGAGCATTTCACAGGTTGGTCACACGGCAGAGGAAAGGATCATCGGTGAACATACACGTTGTCCTTGTGGTCCTTGATCGCGAGCACTATTTCCAAACGGTGCTCCTATCGTGCGTAATAAGCCAAGACGTGATCACCGTTGTTCACACACAAGAACGAAGAATTGGAAAAACAAAAAAAGATGTGACAGGGGGGAAGAAGCGGCGTCTGGGGATATGATAACGGAGGGAGAACAGGAACACACCTGGGTGGCCTCGGACATCCAACCAAGATCCCCAAAACCATCCCAACGAGGCAGTGTTTTCTCGAGCTGGCGGATGATCGCCTCGCTATCGCCGTCTTTGTCTTCTGTGGAGCCAAGACCAGCAGTCGTATCAGGCTGTGTGTCCGGTTCAGGAGACATTCCTTGTACGTCGACGTCCATCATCTCGGGGGAGGATGGACGCGGTTGTGGTGTGCCGCGTCGTGGCGCGGGTTTCGGGGGGGCGTGTGCGTTTGCAGGGGCGGGTTCTGCGGTTGTTCTGAGTTTGGTAGTTGGATGGGAGGAATGGGACGGATCGGACTGCGGCGGAACAGGTGGAAGGGTTCCGTGAACCTTTTGAGGCGAGGAGGGGGGTGGTGAGTGGCGTGGAGTCGGAAGCACGGGACGCTTCTGCCATTCGGTTTCCAGGACGTTCTACGAAAACGGAAGGGGATCGGGGATCGGGTGGGAAAGGGGAAGAGAAAGAAAAGGGGGGGGAGGGGAGAAGCGGCGAGGGGAAGGGGAATGGGAGGGATTTAGTCATCCGTGGTGGTCCTCGGACAAGGACGATGACTCACCTTGAGGGTTTCGGCATCCGACGCAATTTGACTTCCTGGTTCATTGTAAAATAGGGCGTTCCAGAACACGAGGGAGAGGTCGGTGTAGGCGTTGAGAGGGTCTTTGTACCTGTTCTTCTCCACGCTGGCCCTGACGCCATTGATGCAGCGTGGTTCTGGAATGATCTAAGAGGGCGATCGGACGCCGGATTGCGTGTTTGGCACGTTTAGCGGGCAGGGAAGAAAGTACCTCGTAATACTGGGGCCAGCCGGCCCTGTCGACTAATTCCAAGAACATGGCGGCGAGTTGACGTTTACCACGCGGCGGGGTGGTGGACACGAGAATATGGATAATTTCCTCTATGGCGGCTTTCTGCGTGGACGTAATTGGCATTTTTGAAGCAAGGAGGAAGAGAGGGAGGTTGTTTGGCGGGGTTTGGCGAGGGCTTTGGAAAGTAACAATGTCAAACAGACGGGCACGCGTGTTCGGACGTGTCTCTGGCGGGATCGTCGGTGAACGTGTTGCGGAAGAAGAATGGAAACACGAGGCGTTGTATCCGGACAGGGAATTTCCCTGGGTGACGGTCGACGAGGGTGTATATAACCACCTCGACGCACTGGCCGTCCCCCATCTGCCATGTTCCACCCTTCCCCGGATCCGTTTGCCCGCTTCTTCGACCGATCCTTCCACGACGACCCTCGCCCACTCGACATTCCACCGTCCCTCTCCGGTTTCAGAACGATCGCTGGCGGTCACTCTCACTGCGACTGGTCCGACTCCCTCCCCTTCCTCCTCCCCCACTACGATTACCCTGACCTCCCCACCACCATGTCCGCACCGCCTCAGGATCCGTCCCTCTCCTATCCCTCTCCTCCCCTCACCGGCACACCCGCCTCCGCGACGAGCTCGGACATCACCCAATCCATCCGCACCGCCTGTGCAAACAATTCCCGTGGCGCATCCCGCACCTCCAAGCAGGAAGGGTCTGGCCCCCGTCCTCGCGAGAAGAAGCACGGCTGCTGGATGTGTGAAAAGTCCTTCGACAGACCCTCCACCCTGAGAAAGGTCGCCTCTTCCTCCCATATCCTCTTATAAACCCCCCCGCTCATCGCTCGTCCCGCAGCACCTCCTCGTCCACACCGGCGAAAAGGGTGCGTCCACTTCGCCTTCAAACACCGCCTCCGCCTAATCAACCTTTTAGCCTTTGTGTGCGACACTTGCGGACGGCGCTTCGGTGTCGCGTCAAACCTAAATCGGCACGTCAAGCGGTGCATCCTCAAACCCGTCAACGCCGCAAACCGCGCGTCCCAAATGAACAACTCGTCTTCCGTCACCGCGTCCCCCTCCCTCGACATCCTGCCTCCGCTCCGCATTTCTACCGCCATCGCCGACTCCCCTTCCGCCCGTTCCTCCCAGAAACGCACCCGCGACAGCGATGCCGGCACAAACTCCCCTCCAGACTCCCCCACCCAGCCAGGGTCCAAGCCCCCCGCGAAACGCCGCCGTCGTGCCCCCTCTCCTTCTCAATGGGTCCCCAAATCTCTCACCGACTTCAACATCACCCCCCCGGAATACGCCAAGCCCACTCCAGTTCCACTTCCGCCCGTGACGGCATACAAAGACGCCTCCTCGGACGAATGGATCGAGGAACGCAACTCGTGGGACGAGAACGTAGGCTTGTTGCCATACCACCCGTGTGGCTGGAAGGGCACGTTGCCCGGACCTGGCATCGGACTTGGTGGCAAGGACGTCATGAACCTCGGTCTCGTCAACGGAGGTACGTACGTCATGGGCAGGCTCGTGATGGTCTGAGACCCTCTCCCGCTTCTTTCTTGTTTCGTCTTCTTGTCCTCGTGCCTCTGCCTTTCCGGAAATTGGGATTCTTTTTTGCCATCACTTTTTTTTTGGGTCGCCACCGTCCCCCCTCGTTACGCCTAGATTTCTCTCCTCGGTTATCGTGCTTCCGTCCGTATTGCTATGCTCTGTATTTATGTCATCACCGCTCATGCACACAAGTCCATGCCCCGTCATCTTTCTAATAGGACATTCAAGTCGACTACATGGAACTCTCATCCGTTATATACTACAGTGCTCGCGATTCGTACGTACCAACTGGAATGATTCATGCACGATCGCTTTATGGCTCTTACACGAGGTCGTCGCCGTGCACCACAATCGAACCCAACCACGCGACGCGCAGAGCAAGGAACGATCGCCTTCTAGGCCGTGAGCGCTAGCGCGCACTTCCTAGAATTAGGTCCGTGCATTAGTAAGCGAAAGGCAGCGCTTCTTACTCACTGCCACCACAATCGCGACCTCGGAGTCGCCTCGCTCTCCGTCCCCCCTTTCGCGCATTCCTCAGTCCTTCTCTCCAATCCGTCCTTCCCTCCTATCGTCACTCCTTCAATTCTTCAGACAGTCATGGCTGACCCCAACCTTGCCGTACCGCCGGACTTCACACTCGACGACTTCGAAGCAGAACGGGAACCCCTCTTAGAAGCAGGCCTCACCCCACAACAAGCCGCCAACACGCTCCGCTCCCTCTGGCTCATAAAAAATCAGAAAGATAGAGAAAACTGGGACCAGCACCAGCGCGATGCTGAAAATGCTGCCAATGCTGCACAACGAGAGGCCGAACAAAGGCAACAAGAAGAAGAGGAAGAAGCTGCACTCATCCGCAAAGAGGAGCGCAAAAAGAACAAATCCAAATTCGCTCCCATACCTGACCGCCCCGTCTCCTCGCAACCTCTCATCCTCCCGTCGATGGTAGCCATCTGCAAACTCAAGAACCACCAATTCTGCGAGTTATGGTACTTCACCAATGATGGCCTCAAAGAAGCCGAACGCTCCCTCTCCTACATAGCAGATGACAACTCTCTCTCCATCGTCCCCACCTCAGATGGCTCCCACTCTTTCATGCCCTCCGTCTACGCCCGCGACAAATCCAACGTGATACGGGACGAAGAACTCACTTTCGAACAATTCGGACAAGCTGCCGTACGCATACTCGACTCCATGCGCAATGCGGGATGGCATGAACCGCACATAAAAATGCACCACGATTTCTGGCGCGCCATCGAGCTCCACCCCTGGCGCAACAATCCCACCGAATCATACTATCGCGCCCTCTTAGTCTATCAAGGCCAACAACGACGCAACTGGCATGCCACTCTGGACGGCCCCCAAGCGTTCAATCTAGCTTTAATCAATCCGCAAGTCCTCAGTGACACGCGCGAACGAATCGCCCATTCCATGATGCAAGCGGTACGTCCCTTCCTCCCATCCTCCCTTGCCCACACCTCACCTTTCGCCTCCTTGCAACCCCAACCTCCACCCATCCACCACGTCTACTGGTCCCAAAACCATACGTGTCTTCCCCACCGGGTCCACCCATACCCCCCCCCACGTCACTGAATCTCCATTCACACGTGTCACTACATCTCGATAGGTCGTAGATCACTGCCGCCTCATTGCCACCCAATTATCAGCGTCCCGAGCCACACCCACCTTCAAGCGCCCCGCCTCTCCCTCCGCCTCGGGCCCCTCATCAGAAACCAAACGCCCCCGTTCCTTTCGCCCCCCCGAGCAAAAATTGCCGGAACAATCCATACGGGACACCACCATCGCCCTCCTGCTATCCATCTGTCCGATCTGCCTCGGCAGGCACAGACACAACCTTGGCCAATGCAATGCCAAACGTACCTGGGATGACAAGCACGAAACTTTCGTCGAGCGCGTCGGCTTCAACATCTTCTCGCGCCTTGGCAAACAACAGATCTGCACACGATGGCAGCGCGTCAACAGTTGCCCCAACTCAGACC
The DNA here is from genome assembly GCA_038094155.1 of Pulveroboletus cf. aberrans. NCBI lineage: Eukaryota > Fungi > Basidiomycota > Agaricomycetes > Boletales > Boletaceae > Pulveroboletus > Pulveroboletus cf. aberrans. Next base: position 6,521 of record JBBPTO010002306.1, read on the forward strand.
ACCGATCCTCCCACATCTGTTCCGGCTGCGGAGATAAGTCCCATGGAGCCCAACACTGCCCCCGAGCTGAAAAACCGCTCACCAACAACCCCTTATAAAGCTAACGTCTGGGAACATGCACTTCGCTCTGCCAATATCATCCACCGCTTCGCTCACATACCCCTTGGACTTCGTAACGGCTTCCTCGTAGACTTTCCCCACGTAACCACTACACAGTCCCCCCCTAATAAACCATCTGTCTACACTTACATCGAGCCTTTTCGTAAGATAATAAGCAAAGAAGTAGAAAAAGCACGATACCATGGCCCCTTCACTAACTCCCAGCTCTCCACCATACTAGGACCTTATCAAACCTCGCCCATATCCATAATTCCCAAATCCACCCCAGGAAAATTCCGAGTCATTCAAAACTTCTCGTTTCCACACAGCACATCTCCACGCTATCCAAATCCGTCCATCAACTCCTTCATTTCCGCCGAGAAATTTCCTGCCACATGGGGTAAATTCTCCATCATATACCAACTCATCTCTCTCCTCCCCCCAGGATCTGAAGCCTCCACACGCGACGTTGCCGAAGCCTACCGTACAATCCCACTGCACCCATCACAATGGCCTGCAGCTGTAGTTCGAGCAGATAAGGACGAGTTCTACATTGACTCATGCACAGCCTTTGGTGCAGCCCCCTCTGCCGGAACCTATGGACAGGTAGCCGATGCGGGCGCAGAAATTCTTTGTCACAATGGCATTGGCCCACTGGACAAATGGGTTGATGACCATATTTTTCTGCGTGTCCGAATAACCCACCTAGATGCCTACAATCGCACACGAGCTGCATGTGCGAACCGCATCGCCCAACAGAACAATCCCAAGCAGTCAGGGAGCCGACTGTGGTTTGCCGGGGGCACACTAACAGACGACACAGTCGAAGAATTCAATGAACACTGCTCCTGGCCAATACAAGACCTCTCGGGAACAACACCTCGCTCGGAACACGACAAACTCTTCTCCTACTGCCTCGACGACATAAACCGCCTATCTGAATCCCTAGGCATCCCGTGGGAAACCTCGAAAGACCAACCTTTCGGCCCCCAAACAACTTACATCGGTTTCAGATGGGATCTCGATGCGCGCACAGTCGCTCTTACTAATGAAAAGCGAGAAAAGTACATAGACACAATTCTCACTTGGAACCGACGCCCGACACATATCTTACAAGATGTACAAGCCATCTATGGGAAACTAATGCACACGTGCGCTATCATCCCACAAGGCCGCGCTTACCTCACTGGCCTGGAAAAAATGCTGCAGATATGCGCTGACAAACCCTTCATGCCACACCGCCCCGCTAAACAAGTCCCCCACGACCTTGACTGGTGGCTAACCCAACTCCGACAAGAACAAATTTCGCGCCCCATCCTCCCCCATCCCACCTTTGCAGACTACAACGCCTTTTCAGATGCCAGCTCTGGCGTGGGTATCGGCATCATCATCGGACAACAGTGGCGTGCCTGGGTTCTTGACCCCAATTGGCACAACATGCGAGGCGACATCCGAGACATCAGCTGGGCAGAAGCTGTCGGATTCGAGCTGCTCATACGCCACCTCAGCAACCTCAAACTTCCTGACGCCGCTATCATCACCTATGGTGACAACACCGGCGTCATCGAGGGCTGGCGCAACGGACGACACCGCAATGTCCCCACCAACAACGTCTTCCGGCGCATACACTCCTTCCTCCTTGAGGCCCATAACCTACACCACATATGCGCTAAATACATCCCCAGCGGGGCCAACCCGGCCGACAAACCATCCAGAGGCATCTACCCCCCCGACAGCTTCCTTCTCCCCCCCATACCATTACCCTCCGAACTCAAACCCTTTCTCACAGATGTCGCCGACTTTCCCCCAGAACAGCGAGCAAGCATATCCAACCGCCCGTTCAATACGAGCTATCGCAAGCTTCCCCTCGATAGCCTTGAACCCGCGCGCTCCCTCGAACGCACGCGACTCGCCCACACAAAGGATGACGCCGCCATTCACCTCGCCCTCACACTCAAACTCTAAGTACCTAACCATCCCGCGCTTCAATTCCCCACTCTCTTCCACCACGGCCTCTTCTGAAACCCTACTCTCTCCCTCTGACACCGAGCGCCCGCGCCCGTACCACCCCCTCCTCTCGCCTGCACCCTCTCCCCTCCGCCCGCACTGCTTCGCGAAGGACCGCCTCCGCCTATGGACACCTCTCCCACTCCCCTCCGACGCCTCAACCACCGCACCCAACCCACAAATCACCACAGAACAACTCGACCGGGTATTAGACGTCATCTCAGCCTCCTGGACCACCAAAACAAAAGAATCATACGGCGCCGGCCTCCTCGTCTTCCACTTTTACTGCGACACCCACAACATACCAGAAAACGCCCGCTGCCCAACATCCCAACCTCTTCTCGCCTCCTTCCTAGCAAGCTGCGCAGGCTCCTACTCGGGCTCATCCCTTTCCAACTTCGTTGCAGGCATCCGCGCCTGGCACCTATTGCACCGCCGCCCCTGGGACATAGACCCCATACAAACCCGCGCGCTTCTCGAGGGAGCCTCTCGCCTCGCCCCTCCTTCTTCCCGAAAACCAAAACGCGCCCCCCTCGAACTCGACACCCTCCTCCTCCTCCTAACCTACATGGACCTACAATCCCCGCGAGATGCTGCCATCTTCGCATGCATCACCACCACATTCTTCTCCATCTCCCGCCTAGGAGAATTCACCGTCCCCGCGCTCAAAAAATTCTCCCCCACACTACATGTCACACCCTCCCACCTCTCCCTCGAACGTGACCCAGATGGACTGGAAGTACTGTCGCTCCGCATACCCACCACAAAATGCTCACCCTCAGGTGAGACCACACAAGTCGCGCCCATACCCCACCTAACCAGCCCCATCACCTGGATCAACAACCACTTCAACATCAACGCTCCAGGTCCCAACGACCACCTCTTCGCGTGGCACCATCCCAAAGGCCCGCGCCCCCTAACCAAAACCGAGGTAACATCGCGCATATCCGAATTAGTAAAGCAATACCAACTCCCCGATCTCAAGGGCCATAGCTTGCGCATCGGAGGCACCCTTCACTACCTCCTGAAAGGCACACCTTTCGACGTCGTGAAAACCATGGGGCGTTGGTCTAGCGAAGCGTTCACGGGCTACTTGAGGAAGCATGCCCTTATCCTCGCTCCCTACCTACACGAACGCCAACCCTCCCGAGGCACACCATCCCACCAAACGATGCCCCCTCCACGCTAAGGTACGCCAGTCTCCTTCCACCAGGGCCGAGCTCCGCTACATGCGTCGACAGACTCCTACATCCTGGGAACGCAGCTCGCTCGCTTGCCCTGACGTGGACCGGAAAGCCCTGCGGGCTTTCGCCCATACCCTTTCGTACTTAGCTTAACACACTACACACTTAGCACTCCTATCTACACGCAATCGCACTCCTTCATCATTTAGACCTGTAGCGTTCGACATTCACGGATCATCGTTCTTGGCACGTGCGCACAGGCATTCCCCTCAAACATACGACAACCCAGAGGTCAAAGGGATATAGTTTGTGTCTCCGTACGTCATGGCAAAAAAAAAAAAATTACAGGCATACCCATCTCAACGCCCCCGTCACTTGAGCTTATTCAACAACGAATTGACCTTTTTCTCCAACTGCTCTCGTCTGTTCCGTCCCGCGATGCCTTCCACCGCTTGCAACGCCGACTCGATCCCACCCTGCAGCGCCCCGCCTCCGTTACCACCTCCGCCAGCCCCACCTCCATACGGCGCGCCCGTCCCAGGCCCATGCGATCCATAATAAGGCGCCGTTGACGGATCTGTCGGCGATCACGTCAGTCGTCTTTCACAGACAAAAAAGGGGGCACGTACGTGGCGTATACCCATGTCCCAGATCCTGCGCGTACGACGACGGAGGCCCGTACCCCAGGCCATACCCATACCCCGGCTGATTTGGACCCGGATAAGCACCCCCGTGCGATCCTGGTCCTGGTCCTGGTCCGAGGGGGTGACCGGGTACATACGCCGACCCCGAGGGTCCGCCATACCCGATCGGACGCGAGTGTTCGGGCACGTACGCACCACCGACGCTCCCGGAATGCGCGTGATGCACGGGGTACGCCATCGGGTGGGGCGAACCTGCGTGTCCGTGCACGCCCACGCCGACGCGGGGACTGTGACTGTGGCTGTGACTGGGACTGGGACTGTGACCGTGGCCGTGGCCGTGCGTGTGGACCGAATGCGTCGCGTGCAACCCAGAAGGACGGCCCGAAGAAGACGAGCGCGACCTCGAACGTCGCTTCCCGTGCTTGTGTTTGTGCGACCGCGACCGCGAGCGTGATCTCGACCTCGACCTCGACCTCGACCGCGCGTGCTCGTGTTCGTGGAGCAACGTCGGCGTTGGGAACGCCATCATCGGGTTCGGACTCGGTACGCGATGTGCGGCGTGACCGAACGAGGGCGCGCGTCCTGCATGGTGGGGCAGCGCGATGCTCGGCTCGGGCGACTGCCCGTGTAGATGCGAATGCGGACGCCCCTTGTCGAGATCGTACGCAGAACCGACCCCGAGGGGCAAGTGCGAGGCGGATCCTGGTCGTCGCGGCAGGATCGGCGGGGGCGGTTCCGTCGATGGACGGGGTAGCTTAGCC
>JBBPTO010002307.1:0-11208 GCA_038094155.1 Pulveroboletus cf. aberrans
GAACCAAGTGCAGAGTGCTTTTTTAAACATTCTGAAAATACCTATGCAATGTTCCTGGTCTTAACTCTTAGGTAAAATGGGTCAGTGATGTGGAGATCTAGAGGATTATGTATATTTTTTTGAATATCTGAGTTGAATTCACAATTGTGTATCTGTCCTCTTTTACAAAAGACAGGACATCAGATATATGAAGCTAAAAGGAAAAGATAAAATATGAAGAGTTTGTAGCTCTTTTCAGAATGGGAATTAATCTGTGAATAATGATTTTGACCCCTCTTTGAGCAACCAAATGAGTCCAATCTGAAAAGTGAAGTAGAATTGTTTTTGCTTTAGAAAGAACTTGAGTAACTGTAGTGCCTTCATCAGTGCTGAACTGACATGATTTTACTTGTTAATATCTGGTTTTATACTTGATAAGAATATGCATTCACAGGGAATCAGGAAGTGATGAATTGAAAAATAGTCCATGGCAGTATAATAAATTATTGGAAATCTTGCCTGGTCAGGCTATTAAAAATGTTTAAATAAAGAAAGTCAGATTCATCAAAATAATGACATGTACATGGGTTGTAAAAATAGTCAGGCTTGTCACAATAATGACATATATATAAGTGGTGCAAATAAATAAATAAAGTCAGGCTCATCAGAATAATAATATATACATGAGTGGTGAAAATAAATAAATAAAGTCAGGCTCATCACAATAATAATATGTACATGAGTGGTGAAAATAAATAAATAAGGTCAGGCTCATCAAAATAAATAAATGAAATCTAATCTAGTTTTCTTATTTGTGGGCATTAGTCAGATGCACCTTGTGGAGGTGGTGGAAGGGGGCCTACAGGTGGGGGACCTGGGGGACATAGGGATATCAAACCAGCATTTTTAACCCTCCTTGCAATTGCCCCCACAGAGCTCATCCCCAACACATGAGATCCCTTGCGATATTCCACAAGCTCACCATACTCAGACAAAGTGAGGGTCTGCCTCAAAGCCTGAACAGCATCCCTATCAACCTTCCTGTGATGCTCTCAAATATGCATCAGGATGCGGTTCATTGGCCAAAGAGTGCCATCCATATGGCTGAACTCTTGCTTGAACTCAGCAGGAGTCTGTGTGTGGAAATACTCAATAAGGTCCTGTGAACCATCACATGATCAGCACAAAATCACAAACAGACTGTAACATATCCAACAATTTCGCCATGTGATCTTGATACCTTGCCATTGGGCTGGAAACCGGCAAGAATAAAGATGAACCCAATAAAATGTTGGAATGGGGCGGCCACAGATAACAAGGTGGGACTCACCCCCCCAGTGAGAGGGGTCATCATCCCACCTTGCATTGATGTCAAGAATTTTTGACATTGGTCCAGAACAACTGATTGGGGGTGGATCATGCATGTCCACAGAAGACACAATGAATGTTGACCCATCCTTGAACTGCAAGGTGACATCTGCAACAGGTGGAATCGATGGCTCAGTCTGGGCCTTTGTGTGGGGCAGGCCAGCAGTGTCAGCATTGGTGTTGAGATTTCGGCTGGTGAGTATCATAACAGTGCTGGGTTGGGGCTGTGGCAGGGGCAATGGAAGGAATCCCGACACCACAGTCAAAGGTGACAGGAAAACTGGAGGCTCTGGGGTGGAAGCAGCAGAGACGGGGCCAGAACATGGCACATGTGCCCTTCGGGGCTTGAAGGGGTGTGCCACAAGAAATTGGTCTGCCTGCCGCAAAACGAGGTGAGCAGAACAGACACCCGAGGCCCTTTCTCACTCACCCAGGGCACGAGGTCCTTGGTGACCCTCTTCGCATGGAGGTCCTGAGACCGCTCCACTGCGGCAGTCCCTGAGCCACTTCCCGGCTGCTGGAACAGCCAGGCTCGTCGGATGGCTGATAACTTTTGCCGGGCAGGGCGTCCGCCGCTGGCCTGGTCCTGCAGTGCGGTGGCCATTTTGTTGTGGTTCCCGCCACATCTGACGAGATGCAAACGTCTCACGCCTGGTTGGAGGATGAGAGGAGGGGTGGGATCAGATCACAGGGTGGTCGCGCACTGAGACGTGAAGACGATGTACATGGATTTCCAGACGGGTGGCCCTCCTGTGCTGAACACGGCGAGACGCTTCTGTAGTTCAGCCTTGTTCCTTGACGACACAGGGAGACGGAATTCTCTGCACCCTTCCTTGAGTGTCGCTGCCATCTGGTTCCTGCATGCCCATCGCCATCAGTGTGGCATGCGGTTCGGCGGGAGATTATACTCACAACCATCGCTCCTCCATCTCAACACCACCGCCGTCATGCTCCGAACAACCGCTGCTCCAGAGGCAGTCCATGACAGGGAAGGGCAGGGGCCAGGCAGGGCCAGCAGGCCTCTCGTCGGGGGCATCTGGGTGCGCTGCCACCACCAAGGTGCGCCGCTCTCCGAGTTCAAGTATGCAGGGCTGTAAGCCTGAGTTACCATTAGCCATTCTTCTTTGTCGTATGTTCAGCAGTCTTGCGCTGCTGGGAGTTCATTCCATCCATCCAAGTCAGCGGCAAGAAGTTGGGGAAGGCGAGCGACCTGTACTCACCTGCAAAGGCTGATGAAAAGAGCAAACACCACCACAAAGATGGGAACTGGCTGCCACTCCAGAATTCCCTTGGTCAGGAGGGATGCGCAAGGCTGCGGCTCTGCAGTGGTGGCACAGGGGTTTGAGGGGGTCGGTGATACTGGGAAAGCCTGAAATGACACTGGGGTCATGTTCAACAAGTTCACATTCACATTCACGTGGTTGTGCCGAAATCCATGCCGCCGATCACTCCGGGCGGTAGGAACCTGCCATAGGGAGATGTCAGTTAAACAATTGTTTACAGTAATCCCGGTCGGCACCGGGGCGTCCGGGTGGGGATCAGGAACTCGAAGCAGGTGAGGGCCAGGGTGGGGGGGAAGAGAAGGGAAAGAGAGAAAGAAAGGGGGGAAATCGCGAGCATAAGCAAAGGAGAAAATGAAATACAAATAACAGGAGCAGGAAAACGAAGAAAGGGCAGGGATGGACGGACAGCAAGACTCTCAGAGGTAGAGACCAGTCGAGAAATGCTACGAGCACATGCACCACGAGCTCATTTCGAGCCAAGCCAAGCCTGGACACGACGGACGACATGTGCAGATCCTTCGTGCCGCGTGATCGTGTCAGGTGGGTTGACAGCACCCGATTTGGCAGGGGAGGCGGCCACTCCAGACGGGCCCCCTCACACCGAGTGAGTGACCGATTATGACGATGGGGCGCAAACGGCTGGCATTTTTTTGAAGGAAGAATTCGATCACGGGCCGCCCACGGTGGCAGCTCTCGTCACTGGTGACCACACATCGGTGCCAAGAAGAATTTCGTCAACATCTTGGTGGAACTGAGGAAGCCGGGCACGGCTCAGAAGGGGGGGGGAAAGAACAGACCCCAGAGAAGCGGAGGCGATAGGGGGGGCGTGCGGGACGAGTGTGACAAGAAGATTGGGGCAAGGGGCAAAGCGTGACAGGGCCGTGCTCACATGGGCTCATGTGCCCGTGGGGACTGGGGCGCAGACTGGGCCACGGCAGAGAGAAGTTCCCTACAGTGATATCCGGAGTTTTCCCACGGTCAGATAGCCCCTATCCAGCGCTCCTACCAAACCTGAGACCATTCTGCTGCCATTTTATCACAACCCGAGTCAAACTAGTTGAAGTTCAAAGGTTAGTTTTAAATCCAATGTCCAGACCTCAGTTTTCACGCACCAGTCCCCATGTTCCCATGCCTTGGGAACTGTTCCTGCACTCCGGGTTCAGTCGGTTTTTCATTCTTTTCATGTTTTCTTTACTGTACTTCATTCAGGTATGCCCAGATTACACTTTTGTACCTAGGAATTAGTTTCTAGACAGTGTGCAAGTAACCACCACCTTTCCTAAGCCTTTACATCCGATTCCCTAGTCTTTTTTCTACATTTCTCTACAAGTTTCCCTCAAGTCCTGCAAGATTAGTTGGTTTCCTAGCCCTACTGAACAGGGGGAAAGCCAGACTCAGTTTTCCAGTGTCCTGTGGACATTTAGTGAGCCATTTCTACAGTCCACTTCTTTTTCCTTCCCTCTCTTTGCAATCCCCTTGGGTCGAGATACACACTCATACCCCTATTTGTTGCTTAGGACTTCACTCCAGAGTCCTTTTGCTGTTTTATAACTGGACCCCACCACAAGAGGATTAAAGAGAGAATATGAGGACTTCCCTAGGCTCAGTCTTCAGTGAGCAGTGCTCAAAAACTTTCATTCCAACTTCCATTTCTGAGAAATTTGTCTGCACTAACCTTTCTAAGCAAACATTTTTAGAGTTTTAAGCCACTCAAAGCCATTCTGACAGCACTACAGACCAATTTGAGCATACTCTAAAGTATTTACCTCCATTCCTAGTAATTGCCATCTTAACCTGACAGATCCGAGATTGGCAAGCACACAATTCCACCCAGAATGGCCATGCTTGCACAGCCACATTTCCAGATCCGGACCCGGACCCTACTTGACCATAATCCGACATCATCCACAGTCCTTGTTGACCAGCAACTACTAATTCCACCATCAAACTCAGCATAGTCCTATCATAATCTATGGTATCTCTGCCATTCTGAGGATTCCCTGATGCCCCTTACTTCTGCAGCAAGGTAATCACCGAACTCCCACACTTTCTAGATGATATTGAGTGCCTTGGAGTCTATGCTAACCTCTTGGGAAGTCAGAAGATCAAGGCTGCTATCCAATATGCTTATCTTGAGGAAGCCAAGTTATGGAAAACCATATCCAAAGTGGCGAGAAATGATTGGGAGGCCTTCCAAGCCACTGTGATTGACTACTACCTGGGATGTGAAGGTAATCAACACTACCAATGTGCTGATTTATATGCATTAGCTCAGAAAACCAAGATAAAGCCTATGACAAGCCCAGACACATTTGGAGAGTACCACTGCAGCTATATCTGGATTTCAGCGCAGCTCCTTTCCTGGAAGCGCCTAGCTGAGTATGATTATGACATGATTTACATCAGCAGGTTCCCACAGTGTCTCTGAGACCAGATTGTTCACCAGCTTGCCATTATCCACCCTGATATCCATCTTGATGAGTCCTACCCAATTTCAGATGTTTCTGATGCTGCCCACTTCTTTCTTGTAGGCCCTAAACCACATAGCATCAAAACCTGAACCGCTCCTACAACATTCTATGATGTTCTACCAGAACCTGAGCCAACCCTGTCCATTCCTGGCCAGTCATGTCAAACCTGAGACCTCCAACATCAATTCCAGCCAACCAGGCCACCGTTCCAGTTACTCCAAGCCCTATCCTGTCACTCCCAACTGCAATCCTGCCGGAGTTCATGCCATTTGCAGATCCAGACCTGATTTTACAGTTTGGACTCAAGACAGAGACAATGGTAAACACTGTGGATCCAGAGCTGCAAGACATATCCAAAGTACTCATCAATCATATTCCTGTCACTAATGTATCCATTTCTATAGATTTTGAGACATTTCCTGTGCCTTGGATCCAGTTTTCTACACTCCAGAGCCTTTATCCTGATTACTTGGTGGACCCAGAGCCACCAGACATATCTGAACCACACACAAGTCATGTTTCCATCACTGATCCACCAGTTTTTGTAAATCCTAAGTCATTTCTTGTAGAAATGCTGGTCCCCATGCTCTGTGCCCAGTTTCCCACATCTCAGACCTGGTTTTCTACACTTCAGGGCCTTTATCCCGATTAATTGGTGGACCCAGAGCCACCAGACACATCCAAAGCACCCTTAAATCATGTTGCCCTCACTGACCTACCAGTTTTCATAGAACCTGAATCAATTCTTGCAGAACTGCCAGTTCCCACACTCTGGTTCCAGTTTCCCATCCCTCAGACCCAGTTTCTGATGCTTCAAACCCTTCATACCACTTACCCTGTGGACCTAGAGCCACCAGATACATATGAAGTACCCTTAAATCATGTTCTCCTCACTTACTTACCACTTTCTATAGTATCTGAGTTATTTCTTGCAGGAATGCTGGTTTCTACACTCCAGCCCCAGTTTTCAACACCCCAGACCTGGTTTTCTACACTTCAGACCCTTCATCCTGAGAAATCTGTGTACCAGGAGTTACTAGACACACCTGAAGTACCCATAAATCATGTAACCATCACTGAACCACTAGTTTTCTTAGATTATGAGTCAATTGTTACAGAAATGCCAGTTCCTGCACTCCAGCCCAAGTTTCCTGCATCCCAGACCCAGTTTCCTACACTTCAAACCCTTCATCCTGCTTACACTCCAGACCTAGAGCCACCAGATACACCTGAAGTACCCTTAAATTATGATTTCATTGCTCATCCACCAGTTTCCATAGAACCCAAGTCATTTCTTGCAGAAACACAGGTTCCCACACTCCGGTCCCAGTTTCCCAAGCCAAGAACCCAGTTTTCTACACTTCAGACACTCCATTCTGCTTTTATCCTGTGCATTTTTGCATTGAATGCCTTTCTTTTGCACCATTCCACATTCGAGAGCCTTATTCATAGTATTGCCATTCTTTTACCTATGAGATCATTGTTACCACATCCACAACCCAGTTTTCCATATTCAAGATGTTCATTCCTTCTTGCCAATGTGGAAGACTATAATTATGTAAATAATGTAATTATAAGGTGCATAAATAATACTCACCCCACTCAGTTAATCAATATCATCATGAAGTTCATTCTTATCTCTATTAAAGCCATTATTCTCTCCCTTTCTGAATCTGGTCTCTCTATTCATCAAATCTCCTTTCAAACTGGGTTGCGGAAGTCTACTGTGGCTAGAGTTATCAAAGAACACCTTTCAGAGAAGGAAAACATCAAGCTAGGGTGTCCTTGCAAGCTTTTCTCTACTAATAAGAGAAGAATTAATTACCACTAGGAAAGTGAAAAATGCTGTTCAAGCCACACATCTCATCAATTCTGTCTTCTCTTCTCCTATGTCATACCAAACTGTCTTCAATGTCCTCAAGTCTGCTTTCTTGAAGGCTGTGGTGAAGAAAAAGAAGCCTTTTCAATCTGTCAAATATAGAAAACAATGGCTATCCTTTGCTCTCCAGTATCAAAGCTGGACTGAAGAGGACTGGACTAGGGTTATTTGGTCAGATGAAACCAAGATTAACAGGATTGGGTGAGATGGAAGAAAGTATGTATGGAAAATGGCAGGTAAGCCTTTACAGGACAAAGAAGTCCAGGGAACAGTAAAGTTTTGGAGAGGTTCCTTGATGGTTTGGAGATGTATGGGTTGGAATGGTGTTGGAATCTTGGAATAGGTGGAGGGCAAGATGAATGCTAAATGGTATGTCTCCATTTTGAAGGCCAATCTGCTGCCTAGCATGAAAAACTCTGATATTTCTGAGGAAGACATTATATTTCAACAGGATAATAACCCCTAGCACTCCTCCAAAAGAGCCCAGGAATGGCTTTAATCTCATGATATCAAGTTTCTGGATTGGCCACCACAATCTCCAGACATTAGCCCTATTGAGCATCTCTGGAAAATCCTGAAACAAAAGCTAAACAACTACCCAAGACCAGCTAGAGGAGTATGGGAACTTTGGGAGAGGATTGCACTGGAGTGAGTGGCGAAATATTGAGGCTTAAGAGTATCAAAAGGTAATAGAAAGTATGACTAGAATGATAGAGGCAGTCATTAAGGCCAAAGGAGGACACACTAAGTACTAAAAATATAGAATTGAAATGATGCTCAAATAAGTGTCCCAATGACATGTCATTTTAGAATGGCTGTAGCTTAGTGGAATGACAACCAAATCACATGATCTAAGTAGGGTTAGGAAGCCTGGAGCAAGCACTACCTTTACTACTGCATGTTTTGGCCTTGTTTGGTTTTCATCACTGGCAATTAACAAATCTCTTCAAAATACACCAACATTGGGACACTTTTTTGAGCCACTGTAAGTCTCATGCCTTTTGTTGTCATACTTTCCTGATCATGTACCTAGTTTTACCTATGTTCCCTGATATGTACAAAGTTTTGGAAATTACCAGACTATAAACTTTGCAACTCAGACTTCGATCTGCATCAAATCCTATCACTTTCTAAAGTCTTGGAGTCTTGTTTCCTATCATTCCCACTGCTGTTCAAGTCAAGTCCTGCAAGTATCAACCATTTTCATAGTCAGACTTTAGCCCTACCATCACAGAGAATTTCGGACTCCTATTTTCCAGCTCTACAGTTGAGTGGACTTCATTTCTTTTCCTCTCAGATGTTGTCCTAGACCCTTGATTCCCTTTTGAGTCAAGTTTACTGCTCACACCCAACACTAACCGCTCAGGAAACCCACTCCAGGCTCCCTAGCAACTTTACAACTGGACCCCATCATGAGGGATTCAAGAAAGTCATCAAGGAGGAGCCTGAGGCCCAACCCCCAATGGGAAGAGCTCGAAATTTTACTTTCCCACTTTTGCAATCTCAACCTCTTCAACGAATCATTTTCACTCCTATAACTAACAAACCAGGAACACCCAAACCAATCAGCCAACATATCAGTCATCACCTCTTTAGCTAATCAGAATCATTCATATCTCTTGATTTGACTTCCACCAGATCACACCAAGTGCCCCATCACACTGCCACAGCTTCTATCAATACTGACACCATCCCCATACCTATAAATTCAAGCCTGATTAGGAACATACCAGATGCTCTTTTTGGTCTTGAAGATAATGTAGATTTCTTGACTACCTCTGAAACTTGTGCAACAGTTCCTAAGAGCGTAGCTTGATATCTACTCATTATGACTCCCTGCCATTTCCTAGAAATTTTTCTGCATTAACTCCAAATAGATCCTGACAACAGGCTGTGTCTTATATTTCACCTCTCCTTTCTCCACTAACACCTTTATGATCTTCTGAGTTACCACTGTTAGAACTCAAATCTTGCTCCAGCACACCAAACCTCTCCTACCTATTAGATGCATCTACTGCAGAACCCACCAATATTCCGTCAGCCAACTCAACTAGTTCCTCTACCATTCCTACCCACTTGTCTACTCTGTCATCCTTGACTGCCTCAACAACTACCTCTTCATCTTCATTGTCCTTGTCCTCTCCTACATCTATTCCTGCTTATACCTCCAGGCAATATCCTTCGATCCCTGGCCCAATGGCCAACCCCATCCAAATGCCCCTCTGGGGAATCCAAAATGCTCTCAAATTTGATGGAGTTCCCACACATATCATGTGCTTTTTCAAAAACATTGACATTTTAGGAAATACCACCAGTCTTACCACCATTGAAAAGATTAAGCATGTGATCTGATATGTGGATCTCAATGAAGCTGAGCTTGGGAAGACCCCAGATGAAGCAAAAGATCAGTATTGGCAAAAGTTTGTTGAGGCTGTCAAAGAATTATATCCTGGCTGCAAAGGTGATTTCTGCTACTGCTGTGCTGACCTGCAGTACCTCATACAGAAATTCTGATCTAAGGTCATGTGAAACCAAGAAGACCTTGGTGAGTACAGGTGCAAGTTCAGCAAGATAGCTACACACCTCATCATCAAGTGTAAGTTGTTGGATGCCGACTGAGATGCTCTCTTCCTTTACATGTTTTCTCCAGAAGTGGAGAAGAAGCTTTGCATCCAGCTCACTATTACCAAGCTGGATCTTCACCCTGATGATCCATACCTGATGACTGATGTACTCACTGCTGCCAAGTTTTTGTTGACAGGATCTGCCTTTCACTGCACCATCCCTGGATTCATCAATCTGACACTTGCACCCATTGTTCCCACCTCTGCTCAACCAGGACCCTCAACTTCCCAAGCTTACATGCCCATCCCCACTAGAATGGACATTAAGGCTAAGTACATGTTGATATGACTCAAAACCACTCTAGGCTCTAGGCTGCTTTCACTAGTCAAGGAAGAAGAGAATGAGTCAATGCCATAGATGCTGAGGAAAACACCAAGTGGACAAGACTGCCCTCTGATGGCTGCATTCTTGGCCTTTGTATCCTACTCTACATGTTTGTATCTATTGTAGTCTCATCTAGATGTCCATGAGGGAACCATAAGAATTAGATGTGGAGGAGGCATGGCGTGGAAGAATGGAAGATGGTACATGTGTAGGGTAAGGGTATAAAATGATGGTAGGGTCATGGGTGATGCATGAAAGACACGGAAATGTTCCAGGAGGGTCTGGAATGTATAGCATGACATACTATATGAATGGAAAGGATTTGCATGATGAAATACAAAGTTTTGGTTGGACTGTTGTGCTTCCAGTGCTTCCAAGTTTCCAGTTCCTGTGGTTCAGAGCCTTCTGAGCCTTCCACACTTCCACGTTCCTGTGCTTCTGAGCTTTTAGAGCTTCCGAGTTTGCAAGCATCACTTCCAATGTGTTAAATATTCTAAGTGTGGTCAGAAGTGTTGGAAGGGTCAAAAATGTCAGAAAAAATGTGGAAGTGACTGTAACACATGTTCTCCACTGCAGCTAACTCTGTTAGCCCCCACAACCTGTTATGTGGGTTTTTCACAGGTCTAGGGCACTTCACCCAGAACTGTGAGGAAGCCCTGGAGTTTATTCAAGTTGGCAGGTGCACTCGAGGACAAGACAGCCATCTGTATATGCTGGATGGTTCCCAGATTCAGAGGATCAGTGGTTGTGTATATATCAAGGGGTGCATTGAGCACCTGGAAACTGAATGGGCCTCCAACCTGACTCCAGCTGTCAACACTGCTCATGCTGCCCAACAGACTCTTGGCCATGAAATCCCACCTCACCTTATCATGGGGATCTACTCTGTTCCATACCCTAAAGAGCCAATTGATGCCATCCTGGATATAGAGCCCTTTTTTGTCCACTATAGACACCCACAAAAAGGAAGTAAATGATTTCCTTGAAGTTGCTGACCCAGAGTTTCAGCCATACATTGCCCAGGCATGGGTCACCTTTCAAGCAGACAGAGTGAGAGATGGGAAGTTAGGCAAGTGTGTCCATTTTGATGGCATTGCAGTTCCTCCCTGGAGTGCATTGAAGACACCTGACTCAAGGGCTGTGAGCATGTCCAAGGAGATAGAAACTCCTGAGATCCAGCAGTCTCAAAGGCCATTGACTCCCACTCCTACTCCTCAATCCATACTGATGAAGAGAGGTTGAATGACCTAGACTGCTATACATCTCCAGATAGAAAACT
>JBBPTO010002308.1:0-11204 GCA_038094155.1 Pulveroboletus cf. aberrans
GAAGAAAGTATGTATGAAAAATGGCAGGTAAATCTTTATAGGGCAGGAAGGTATGGGAAATAGTACAGTTTGGAGGAGATTTCTTCATGGTTTTGGAATGTATGGGCTGGAATGATATTGGCATCCTGGCAGGGATAGAGAGCAAGGTAAATGCTGATCAGTATGTCTCCATTTTGAAGGGTAATCTGCTTTATAGCATGGAAAACTCTGGTATTTCTGAGAAAGACATTATCTTTCAACAGGATAATGACTCCAAGCACTCCTTTAAAACAGCTCAGAAATGGCTTAAATCTCATGGAATCAAGCTTCTGGATTGGACCCCACAATCTCCAGACATTAGCCCTATTGAAAATGTCTGGCAAATACTGAAACAAAAGCTCAACAACTATTCAAGACAAGCTAGGGGAGTATGGGAACCTTGGGATAGGATTGCAGTGGAGTGAGGCATGATTGAGGCTGAGAAGGTCTAATATTGATAGAAAGTATGCCCAGAAGGCCAGATGCAGTGATTCAGGACAAAGGAAGACACACTAAGTACTAAAAGTATAAAATTGAGATGATGCTCAAATAAGTGTTCCAATGACATGTCATTTTAAAATAGCTGTATCTCAGTGGCATGACAACCACATCACATGATCTAAGTGGGGTTAGGAAGCCCAGAGCAAATCCTACCTTCCCTCCTGCAAGTGTTCAGCCTTGTTCGGTTTTCTTCACTGGCAATTAACCAATCTCTTCAAAATGCACCAACATTGGGACACTTTTTTGAGCCACTGTATATAGTGTACAAACCCTCTGTAATAACTTCAGTCACGATATTGAATAGACTAGATGTCCTCTGATGCTCAGCTTGATGCCAGACTCCCATTGTAACACAACAGTAATCTCCCTCTCCTTCAAGTCACTCAAAGTCATCTCTGCATCCCTAACCCTCTGCAAATACAGGACTGCACACCAAGACTTGGATAGTGGTGCACCACATAAGGTGAAGCCAAGGTCCTACCAATAGCTCTGAAGTTCTGGAGTTATACCAGAGTTTGCCCACACAGCTCTAACAAATAGTATAAAATGTGTTTGTTAGATACATGTTCAAGCAGAGGAAAAATCCCTTCTTGTCATTTCTCTGGAGCAAATGGTTGCAGCCCATCAGATTAATCACAAGTCATGGATTATCAAATCAACCAAGGGATCTGGGGATAACAAAGACCATTGAACGTACCTGGCTTCAGACACCATACTTGTCTTCCATACATATATAGAATGTATAGCAGGTTGAGAGGCTTATCTTGTGCTGCCTAATCAAACCCTTGTGGCTCTCATACACATACTTGTCTCAGACAACCACCAAGTGATCTGTAATCATCAAATTTCAAGCTGCACTGTCAACATCCATCAACTACTACTCAGTCTCATCTGCAACCACTGGTGGAGCATGCTTCCTTGCAGTTCTGAGTAGAGACATGTTGTCCCTCTCCAATTGCCATCTTGCTTGGTCCCCAGGCTGAGTGCTCCATTTTTCATATACTGCATATTACTAGGATTGTACACAGGTAACACCACCAGTCAGGGAATGCATACAATATCCACCAAAACCATATCCCCAGGGTGTACAGGTTGAGATGAAGTTTGGTGAAGTGAGTGATGCAGTCACTGGTGAGCATCCAATTAAGCAAGCTACTCAAATACTCATTGGTTGACAAACATAATCTAAGATTGGAACAATATGGCAATGATGATAAAAATTCAATCACAAGCAATCCAATGATATTCCACACAGCTCACATGTGAGAGTGAGTAGAATTTGTGCATGCTCTCTCTCATGTAATGAACATAACAAATTCTGTTACCCATCATTGAGCTAACTCCATGATGAACCAATTTTCCACTGATGAAGCATATTAATCCAGAATTGTACAGAAGTCATAGGCTGAAGGTGTCCAGTTGGAGAACAGCCTCTTCACATAGTCTCCAATGGTCAACATGAGATCATACCAACAGATGTGCATTTTGAGATCTCTATGTAGGGGTGATTTCCTGTTGAAGATGAGAGCAATTGCTGTGAAGACTGAGTATCAATGATAAAGGACATTGTGTAGATCTGACACTTCATTGTCTCCTCGCAGTGTTTCAATAACACATTTTCTGGCAGTGTATAGTTCTGAATGAATAATAGTGAGCAACACACTGAGCAGTTTTTCATTATGTTCATTTACCTTCAACCATTCCATTGCACAACTCTTGATTTTCTGCAGAAGTGGTGTTGAGCAAGGAAGAAACTCTGCTGTCTTTGGCTATTAATCACCTTCCATCTCAATTCACCGCAGGCTTATTTCATGTCCTTGTTGATGCCATGCAGGGGATACATTCAGATATCCCAAAGTTACAAGAGATTTGTAGTACTTTGGGTTAGTTTTCTGCGACTTCACATGTATGTTTGGCAGTGAACTAAGTAGTTATTGAGTGATTCTTGTGCTTGCAATGATGTCTGACTAGCAACAACATATATAGAGTGCACAATAATTTGAAAAACAGAAAAATACCTACCTGTCTCTTCAGTGTAATGATTTTGGGTAAATACCAACAGAGAATATGATCAGAGTGATCAACCACAACAAGTGGACTTGTCAAGATTGCTGGTGCTGGTTTTCTGGTATAGTGATACAAGTTAACAGATGCAAAATTCTCTGCCAACTGATGTTCAAATTCTAGATGTTAACCATCACAATGTGTGCCAATCAATTTGCCATAAACTTTGGCATCCCATGGGACACAAACTAAGAAGGTGTTTGGTCAGAGTTTTGGAAATCATTTACTCCTCATGTTTATTATTGTAGGCTGACTCTAATATGCCCGCCATGTGACAAAGATTCTTTTGTAATGATATGTTGATGGTAAGCCCTTCATTAATACAGCACTTTGTGAGTAATGAAAGAAACATTTTCTGACGAAGTGACATGGGCAAACACTATGCTGGACCAGCTGAGTTGCATCAGTGAACAGGCACTTAACGACTAGTCTATGTCTTTGTGTAATTAGCAATGAAATCAATCACCAAGGACAAATCTACAAATAACAGTTGACAATTATGTATTTTTGCAGAAGAGACAGTTGCTACCACTTCCATCACAATGCATCCTCCAGTGACCTTTCTGGAGCCATTCCATCAGACACTTCAACATTGGCAGTATCATTGTCCCCAGCACAGCGATCTGTGGAACCTTTTTGAATACATTAAATCTTAGTTGATTCGGTGATAAATGCTTATATTCACCTTCCAGTTCCTCTGGAATGTTTGTCCACCATCTGTCCTTGCAGAACCACCTGCTTTTGCAAGATGTGATGCAGTAAGGAGGGCAGCAGTTGGCAGCCATTGTTGCCACCAGTTGTCTAGCAACTTCATTGTCCTGCCTCTTCTTCTTCTTGTCCTGTTTCTTCCACCATGATTCATACCATGGTGGTCTAGCATAGATATGCTGTATGAAAGCTAAGCATACAAAGAGAGGGAGGAATTTCTGTTACTCACAGTTTTGATTGGTAACTTCTTCTAAGCCTTCCTTGATGCATGAATAGTGGCAATTTCCCAGTCTGCTCACAGTTCGTTGTCCATGCAGGTGGCAATGGTGATGGGGTAGATTTGCTATATGAGTATTAAGTGAAAGTCATAACAAAAGATGGGATTCACTCACATACCAAGCTGGCAGTTTTTTCGGTGCCTTTTTCACCACTTGTGCACCTGCAAGAACCAAGTACTCATACAGTTCTTGATCTGTCACAAGGGAGTGGCCAGAACATTCACTGTTCACAGAGTTAGTTGTGAAGGAGATTGAGGTGAGGTAAGACATGATAGTGAGAATTACCAAGAACAGTGCAAGTATTTGGATTGTTGTGATTTAGTGAGGCTATAAGGCCATTCGCCAAACAATAGCCAGAAATCTAATTTGACAAACAATAAACAGGAATTTCTGGCTGAACATTCAGTTTTGAATTGTATGATTGTGTGTCTATTATGGCAACTCCATGAACAATGGGTAGAGATTTTCATATCTGACCCACTGAGCAGTAGATTTGATAGGAATATCATATCCACCATGCCATTGTGCTGCTGCCATGACTCTCACCCTGCAGCCTTTGCAGCATCCTCCACCTTGCTTTAGTGCCTTCACACACCCTTGTACAACTACCTTGCCTGGCTTGCCATTCCACACACTTCTGTGTTTCCTCACACCGCCAACTTCACCAAAGCTTTTTCCTCATCTACCTTGCCCTCCTTCTGTCCACCTCACCATCTTTGTCTCACCTTCTCTCACACTCTCACTGTCACACAGTCATTGGTATGTCCCACCATGCACTTCATCATCACTGTCTTGCCCTCTTTTTCAAATTCTTGCCATTGTATTGTCATCCACTTTATCATGCCATCACTTACCTCACTTGCTTGCCCTCACCAACACACATGAATTTGCCCTCTCCCAATGATTGTCACAATGGTCTATGTGTGGTATGTTACACTACTCCTCGAATTCTATTTCGGTTCTATCATATGCCATTTTCCCCCCTTTCCCCTGACATTCTGTCATCTATTATAGGTATCATCCTCATTAGGTCCTGTGCTCTGTTAATACAGGCAGACCATAGTGTCTATACACTATTCATGTTACTAAAAGACTTAGGTCAAGTATTAGACTTGACTCACCAAGAAGTCAAATCTAATTAAAGTGTAATCTTAATTACACTACAGGATTGACCATATGATGATCTAGATGCAGTCTTTATGACTCAGCTATGATGTCATAAGTCTGGAGCTTTCTTAGCTCCACAACAGCTGTGTTGGATCGATCCAGATCCAACTCCACTTATTTCAAATAAGTGGAGCAGCATGAATGATCCTATGATGTCATTCTGACATCATCAACCTTATTCTAGTTACATCAACCACAAGTACATACAGGTTCCTGGATGTATTTAAAGGTGATAGATGCTGTGATATAAAAAATAATGAGATTCATTTCCCCTCGAGATTAGGCTTCTAAGAAGCTCTACAAGGGTTGATCTCATCAATCTTGCCTATCCCAACTTGGTCCCAAGAACTTTAATCTCTATCTTGGTGAGCATCCTTGACTCACCTCTCTCTTCTCTGCCCTGCACAACAGGAGTACCCTTGTACTCTCCTATTAGATTATGAGCCCTGCCTAGGCATAGTGGAGAAGCAGGCTATATTTTGAAATATTTCATAATGCCTCCTGTTCCTGCCTCATGGAGAGTTAGAGTTCTTGTTTATGGGTTCTTTGATGCTCTTTCCATCCTCATTGCATGCTTTGACATCGCTTTGGGACAAGCCTACAGAATCACTGATAGGCTTTATGAATTTTGATAGAGAGACATCACCCGCCTCTTAATTGATTCCACTGATGATGAACACTGGTCCCTATTCTATACCGCCATCTTTGATGGTGAGGTTACAATCTTCAGTTGTAGCTTTCATAGAATGGGACTAGAACCCATCAGTAAGGAGGCTAATCTTTCACATAGTCAAGGATCTTCACCTCCTGGTTCTGGAAATTCTGAGACTTTAATTAGTCAACAAGAAAATCCAGAAACACCTCCTGAAAATCTGCAATCATCCAGTGGTTCAAATCTTCAAAGATCCCAAAATTCCGGTTCCAATCCATTGCATCATCCACATCATTCTCCTATAACCTCTATGGACTGATCATGACGAGTTCCAGAACTTGATGTATCTTTGGCAATGGCAACGGGGAGAGGTCAAAGAAGAAAACATCTTGGAGATGGGAGAAAAGTGGGTTCAACCAGATCTGAACCAACTGCCCTTCCTTCAGCAATATTACTGGATCAATCTGCTGGGCCAAGTCGTCTACAAAGTTCCTCCAACCCCAGTCGAGCTCCCCCTTCATCTCCACCCAGACTAGATCAATTTTGGAGTTTGGCACAGGGGAGACTACCTGATGATCCCATGCCTGAAGGTCTATTCATTTTCTCATCCTTACATTCAACCTCAGACAGTCAACTTCCTGACTCTGAGGCTGGTCTATCCAGTCAAGCTCCAATGGATCAAGACCAAGTGGACATCATTGGACATAGGAGGGATCAATAGTTGGGCATATAATGAGGAACCTTTGGTGGATATCTATGAAGGTGCTGGTTGGGCTTTTCCAGTGCAGTCTTATCATGAAACTCATCACATCCGAGCTCACTGGTTTGGGTTTGAGGTGGTTCAGAGGAATGGTTTCTTGGGCTGAAACCTTTACTGGTCAACAGCTCACCTCTGTTTGTTTAGACTGAGGAGGAGAATTCATGGGCAAACTTCATGCATTCTTCACTTCCAGGGGTATCACTCATCAAACAACAGTACCTCATACCCCTCAATAAAATGGTTGAGCAGAGAGATTTAACAGAACCATTATGGAAAAAGCAGAAGCTATGAGACATCATGCATGTCTATCAAAAGCCTTCTGGCAAGATGCAGTAGAAACAGCAACTTTCATCTATAACAGACAACCAATGCGTCATCACAACTGGAAGACCCCTATTGAAATCTTCAAAAGTGGCAACAAGCCAGATGTCTCTTACTTCCGAGTATTTGGTTGTAAAGCATTTGTCTAAATCACTCCAGAACAAAGAAGAGCTAAGCTCAGTGTAAAAGCTGAAGAAATGACCTTTATAGGTTATATACCAAATACCAAAGGCTGGAGATTTTGGTCAACAACCAGGAGGAGAGTCTTTGACTCTACTCAAGCTGTATTCGATGAATCAGTGTTCCCTCATTGTCTCAAAGGCCAAGAAGATGGACCAATTCCAATTCCAGTAGAGGCCAAAGATACTATAGCAAATGATGTCCCTATTGATCAAGAATCTCAAGAATCTCAAGAAATACCAGTACAACCCTGGTAGTACCACTACCAATACCAAGAGCAAATTTAAATCCCAATCGACCACAAGCACCACTAGAAGGCAGTACTAGTGATGAAGACTCCTCAGAAGATCATCCAGACACATCTTTCACTTCAACAACATCACCAACTCCCTCTAAAGTCTCTACCCCTAAGAAGAAGGATCCACCACCTTCATATTGCTCTGTACCTCCTTCTCCTTTCAAATAAGGAAAGAAGCGTCCACTGTCAAAAGAAGATGTAGACAGATACAAACTGAAACCAAGATTACTTCCACAACAAGAAGTAACTGAATCAGAAGAATCTGATTCAATAAGGAAAAGAGACTGGATGTCACCAAGACAAACTGAAAATGAATCTCTAGTGAGATTCAGAGCACATCCTCATCAATATCATCCTACTAGGAGAGAACATGAACAAACCTTCAGACCTCCTCAAGAACCTGTTCGAAGATTCATAAGGATTGCCCAAAGAAGAGTTCAACCAGACTCTACCTATGGAGATCTCACTCCCATAGAGATAGAACAACAGGGGATAAAGGCTTCGATGCAAACCCCTATTCAGGAGGATGTACAAATTCAGGAGGAGCAAGTTCAAATAGAACAAGCTCATGATGAAGAAATGGAAGAACCAACCAATCAAGAAGGTTTAGAACAACTCTATGAATCAATGTCCAGCTTAGCTGCTCAACATTCAATCAAAAAAGTGTCAAACTTTAGACAAGATGGACAAGTCATGTCACAAGGTTGGATAAATGGACTATTGGCAGCAGCAATCACAGGATCTGCTGATTGGAAAGTGCCAATACATTACAAAGACATTGCCAAGTCACCTCCTGATCAACAGAAAGCATGGCAGACTGCATGTGAAGATGAAATGAAATCTCTACTTGACAGAAAAGTCTGGAAGCTTATAGATTTGCCCAGGGACTGTCAACCAGTGAAAGGGAGATGGGTTTTTGCTATCAGAACAGGCAACTGTGTCAAAGCAAGATACATTGCAAAAGGCTTCACACAAATCTTCAGTGTGGACTATGAAGATACCTTTTCATCTGTCACTCGATTTGAAACAGTCAGATTTCTTTTAGCTTTAGCAGTGCTTCATGATTGGGAAATATCAGCGCTAGACATCAAAACAGCATTCCTGTATGGAGATCTCAATAAAAAGATCTATATGACACAACCAGAAGGCTTCATAGATCTTAGAAATCCCTCAAAAGTCTGTCTATTGAATAAAGCCATATATGGACTAAAGCAAGCCGCACTCCAATGGAACAAGGCAGTCCATGCTTCTCTTATCAAATTTGGCTATCAAAGGCTATATGCTGATACCGGAGTTTACATAAAAAAGAAAGAAAAGATCTTCATTATCATTGTGATATATGTTGATGATGCACTTTTCATGGGTAGTGATAAAACACTAGTCCTCAAAGAAAAGGAATGTTTCATGAAGAGATGGAAATGTAAGGATCTTGAAGATGCAAAAGAATACCTATCCATGAGGATAACAAGAGATCAAATCAAACGAACTCTTGCCCTTGATCAAATACCTTATGCTGAAAAAGTTATCAAGTGTTTTGGTCAAGAGAACTGTAACACAGTTATAACACCTTTACCCTCTGGATATAATCCTATGCCATCAACACAGTAAAAGCCTGATCCCAAGATTCAAAGCCTCCTTCGATCTGTAATAGAATCACTTCTTTTCCTAATGCTCAGAACAAGACCAGACATTGCTTTTGCAGTAATCAAAATGTCACAGTTCTCTGCAAATTCAACAGAAGAACATTTGCAGAAGGCAATCTGGATAGTTCGCTATGTTTCTTCAACAAAGAATCTGTGCATCAAATACTCTGCAAACAGTCCTCAAAATGGTCTTATACAGATTGGGCTTGAGATGTAGAAACATCAAGATCCACCACTGGATATGCTATATTCCTCACAAATGGAATGATCTCATGACTTTCAAGGCAACAAAAAAGTGTTATACTCTTGTCCACCGAAGCAGAATACTGTGGAATGACAGAAGTGGCAAAGCAAATAGTCTGGATGTGAATCCTATTTGAAGAACTAGGCTTTCCACTCAAGCCAATTCCTTTATGTGTGGACAACCAAGGTGCAATGTTTTTAGCATCAAACCTTATACAAGAAGGTCACACAAAACATGTCAGAAAGGATGATCATTACATCCATGAAGCCATCGAGTTCAAAGAAGTTGAACTATTCTATGTCAAGACCACAAGACAATTTGCAGATATCTTCACCAAGAATCTGGGAAATGTCAAGTTTCAAGAAAACATTAAGGCTTTAAAACTCATTCCACACCCATCAAGCATGTAACATTCTAGTGAGGAGGGGTGTTGAGATTCTATGAATCAAACACTATGTCTTGTGCTCTGTTAATACAGGCAGAACATAGTGTCTATACACTATTCATGTTACTGAAAGACTTAAGTCAAGTATTAGACTTGACTCACCAAGAAGTCAAATCTAATTAAAGTGTAATCTTAATTACACTACAGGATCGACCATATGACAATCTAGATGCAGTATTTATGACTCAACTATGATGTCATCGGTCTGGAACTTTCTTAGCTCCACAACAGCTGTGTTGGATCGATCCAGATCCAACTCCACTTATTTCAAATAAGTGGAGCAGCATGAATGATCCTATGATGTCATTCTGACATCATCAACCTTATTCTAGTTACATCAACCACAAGTACATACAGTTCCTAAATTTATTTAAAGGCAATAGACACTGTGATATAAAAAATAACGAGATTCATTTTCTCTCGAGATCAAGCTTCTAAGAAGCTCTACAAGGGTTGATCTCATCAATCTCACCTATCCCAACTTGGTCACAAGAACTTTAATCTCTATCTCAGTGAGCATCCTTGACTCACCTCTCTCTTCTCTGCCCTGCACAACAGGAGTACCCATGTACCCTCCTGTTACCTGATAGACTCATTCTGCAGGGCCATACATATATCATGTTTGCCAGTGCTGCATGAAATCTGTGCCTGATGGTGCAGATGCTGTGATGCCCAATTGCATTTCACTTTTATTCTGTGGATAACCATTCCCAACTCACCTCAGCAAAGCACATGGCTGCATTTTGAAATGCTGTCTTGACTCCAGAACAGTACTACAAAATACTTGTCACACCTTCCCTTTCCAAGTCATGGCCCCCTATTCTAAATTTTCCATATCCAATGTCCTATCATTTAACTCATGACCAGACCACAAAGACATTCCAGTACAAGAAGCAGGTAATGAAAAAGAAAGTCATCTTCTTTGAGATGGATAAGAACAGCAAAGAAGTCTATGTCAAATTCACATGAATCTATTGTGTTGAGGCCTGCCAGTGTCTAGCTTCACTCAGATGCACCCTGGCCTTGCTAGTGCTCGATAAACTCCCTGGTGACTGGCTGATGGTCATCTGTACTGCACTCAACAAGTTTGAGATAATCGATGTCTGTACAGATCAACTTCCATCATTTGTCTTCAATGACATGTCACAGAAGCTCACCAAGTTCCATGCATCCACCTTTGTCCATGGTGACATCCATGATGTAAACATCATGGTATCAAAGAGGGCGGATGGACATCAGTTCATGTTTGACTGGTCAGGAATAGCTGGTATATCCAGTGAGGGTGAACTGGGCAACTATTGTATAACTTGATGGTGTTGTTGATGGAATGCTGATCAAAGAAGAACATGATCATTTTATGTTACAGCAAATTCATCAGATCAAGTGTAAGAATTAGATCCAGGAGTGAAAGCTCCAATTCATCAAGCCAATGTGTGGGTTTCAAATGTTTAACTTTGAGCTTGCCAATATCTGGGAAAGCTAGACATGGTTAAACCAGTGGATTGTTGTATGGGAAGTGTCAGTACTGTGTTTTCAGTATTGAAACATTACTTTGGGCTTAGAACAGTTGGAAGCGAGCAAAGGAGTGGATAACTCAGCGAAATTTGTTATGCTCATGGAAGAATGTCAACTAACTTAATGGCAAAGACTACCAGACTGTCCTGACATTTGAAATCCATTGACATTGAGAAAGCTCCTGGTCACTCACATGTTGAACATGAATACCATACAACTTGATGCTTGACTCTAGTGTTGCTGTGCTTCAGCTTAACCCCTGCCAAATTTGGCAAGTTGAACTGAGTTTTGGCAGGGCAAAAGCCAAACTGCAGCAACACTACTTGGCTCCTTTACCTCTGTCAAAAATGTATCTCAATGGCATACAGATTGAAACATGAAACACATGTGCTACAGTCTTCTTCTGGTTT
>JBBPTO010002309.1:0-11204 GCA_038094155.1 Pulveroboletus cf. aberrans
ATCAAGGATACTGTGCAATTGACCCACAATCTCTGGAGATGGGTGTTGCGATGTCTCTCCCCATATGCTCACGAGCGCTAGGGGAATATAAACTGTGGCCATTGTGCGCCATTCATCTGCCTTCAGGGTTCCAGCCTTCGCTTGGCCAAAGTTCGCCGGTACAGACCTAATGAAGGGCAGTCAGCAAAGTAGCTATTTGAGTCGATTGAGGGTATTGACCTTAGCCATGATGGTACATCAGTATTTTGTACAACAAGCTGGATGTGCCGCACAACTTCGTGGCTGGAGGTTTGAACTTTTGACTTAGCCTTCATCGGCTTTGTTTGACGCTATGGCACATTTAGATAGTGTCCGAGCAACTGAGGAGCTACGTACCCATTCAATCAAAGTTTTGATCCAGTGCGCCTTCAGCAACTTACCGCAACCGTTGGTTGGTTTTAGACCGAGGCTAGCAGCTACATACCAGAGGGCAGCAGAGTTCTTTGCACAAAGTTTTCATTCTAAATTAGCTAGATGCTGGGTAACACAAGAGTCCTTGTCTTTGGCAGCAGCGTCATCAACTGGTGCGAGGAGGAGCACATGAATGCTAGCGATCTGTTTGCGCTCCTTTTCCATGAGGGCTGTTGCTTCATTGCCATCTGGAGTTTTGAAGACATGGGTAAAAGCTGGTCATGACTCTGCCTCTGCCTGGGTTTGAAGAGCAGTTGACATGGTGAAGCCAAGGTTCTCCTGAAAGTGAGCTTGAGCCGGTCCCTCCAACAAGCAGTGCATTGGATCCACGACGAGCTGCCGTGCGGGGTCCCAGTACGGGAGACGCCAAAGGGTGGACCAGCGTACACCGTATTTGACAAATAGTCGATGTCGCTCAACAGAAGACTGAGCACTTCTGTACAATCCAGCACATCGACGTAATGTATCCTTATCACGCAAGGCCCAGTCTGGATCACTGATATCTGTTCTTCCGAGAGTCTTGAGGTGATAACAATGACAAGCGCTGCAATAAAAGTGACTTGTAGCGGCGGCTAGCTGGGCAGTCTTGCGGGCGGCTGGGAGATCGCATACAACACATGCAATGGCAGACCGTGTAACGCGTTCTGTGTGAAGTGCGGTGTGCAAGAACTCGATGCCTCTTGTCCAGCTTTCCAGCATATCGTCGATGAGAGGGTCGAGGAAGAAATTGAGTTGGTCGCCAGAGGGCTCATTAGGACCGGGGATGATGCCCGCCAGATACATATTTTCCGTCTTATAGCGGACCTCAGGAGGCAGGTTGAGACATGCACAAGAAATGACCCCCAAGGAAGTCTTTGCACTACGCGGCGAGTTTCCATCAATGTTAAAAAAATCGACATTGAGGGAGAATAGAAATCGCCCTTCGCCTCTGCGATCGGCGAATAAGGTTGAGTCGCAAGGTCCCTCCAACGTTCGAATAAATTCTGCATCCCAGACATCTGTCATGGCAAATGGAGGATCCGCAATGTTCTCCATTAATTTGTCGCATGGCTGATCCATCAGAATTTCGAGCTCGGGGCGAGCTAGAAGACCAGCCAGGTAGTCGTGGAAATGGTGGTAGACGAAAAATTTGATTGGGCGTTTGGAACCATCGTCAGGATCGTGTACGAGGAGGGTATTGCAAGGTTCTTGATCTGGGAATGGTCGATTTGTGCAGCTGGTAGGGTATGATGGGATCGTATCCACAATATTCGTGGGCTTGTAGGCACAGCTGCATTTTGGGCAAACCGCAAATGTAGTAGTTCGACTTCGCAGGTCAAAACGTGACAATGCCATCTTGATGGACTTCGGTACTTGCCCAAGTATGCGGTCTCACAGCATTGTTGCATTGGAGTTGACCGCTTGAAATGTGAGGCTGAGGATAAGGATTGCAATCCCCAAAAGCAGATCTCCGGCCGCACAACTTAAACACAATGCCGATGATGCCGAGGAGGAGTGAGACCTGCAAAACTTCCTCACAACCATCGCTTGGGAACTCAAAGTGATGGGCTACGAAGAGTTTAGTAAGGCCCGACAACGAAATGCAACCACTGACTTACATGAATCATATTTGACGGGATCATTCTGAGCAACCATTTCACTGCAATCAAGGTGCCCCTTGAGTTCAATGCATGAACGGAGAATGGAACTTCTGCGAGAAATGATTGAAGGAACTTGTCGATTGACGTGGGCTAAACGTTCTTTCACTAGTAGCAAGTCATCGCATAGTCGACATCGTATCTCCACAGAGGACAAAGGCAGAGACATGGCCTCCCTACTGATAAACTCAACTCGGGCCTCGATCGAGTCCAGTACTCTGTGCAATTTAACTGTGTGTTGGTTGCACTCCTGCTTTGAGGATGACATGCTAAGGATAACCCACAAAGTCAGGTGGAGCATAGCATAATTGCACAGAATCCCTACTTTTCTCACAAGATTGATGCCAAGCTTGAATTAATATCCTCTGACAATGTAAAGCTAGACATGAATGAATAACAGATCCAGAAGATTAGTCAAGATCACTGACGACTCTGATATTGTGGCTCTGCCAATCGCTGGAGCGATACCATGAATAGTACCGTTTGTGGTTGACCTTCCGCTGATAGTGAGTAATGGACAGTCAGAGAAAAGTGAATAACTCACGATATGAGTGACATTTCCCCCATTGCTGCAGCAAGATCGTCGATTGCAGAGTCCACTCTTGACGGGGTTGATTCGCTACTGCAGGCTTGGTGAAGCAGTGATTCCACAGCGGATCAGCGAAGGTTGGTAGCGTCATTTTCCTGTGAAGTTTGGATGCCACAGAGATGGATATTTCAGTACCTTGAGGGGATCAATTTGCCTCCAGGGTTTTGAACCACACCTTCCATATCCACTTTGGAGCAAAGAGTGCAAAAACATTGGTAGCGTTGATCTTGAGCGGGCATGAATGACGCACGTTAGGTGGTGGAGGACAATTGGCCAAGGAAGACTAAAATATGGATATGTTGTCACAGTGACGGCATGGGGACAAGGACGACACGCTTACAGTACAATAGTGTAAATAATTGCCTCAACCGGACCTTTCCTAAAAAAACCTGACGGCATGGGGACAAGGACGACACTCTTACAACAGTAGTGTAGATAATTGCCTCAACCGGACCTTTCCCAAAAATGAAACAAATCGATGGGAAACCAGCCTCCCCTACCTACGCACTGTACACCACTATCTAGGTATCAATCTAATCTAATCTGCAACATATATGGTAGACTTTATATACCATGATCAACAGTTAACGGAGCAATATTTTGACATTTTGCCCTTGAAGGGCCACACAGCATCAATACACTGCGCAGATGTTGTCTCCATCATTTAGGGCAATCCCGTACAATGGAGACAAGGACAGCTGTGTCAGATTTGGGAAAGTGCGAACCCAGTCACTGCAATTCATCTGTAACTTGTGTCAGGATGCTGACTTGCCTTCACACGATGTGGGAAGCTCACCAGAACGTCTCTGCCCTCGATAGTGCCATGAGTTGAAATACAACTCAAGCAGAGGCATGTTGCCCCGCACATATGGCTCTCCCCTTCAGGGAAGGAGAAGCTTGCCTCTGGAACTGGTTCGAGAGCATCAAAAAAAATCACCAAATTGTTGAGGTCGCTGAACACTTGTGTGCACGCAATGACCTTCAATAAGTAATGGTATCGTGAATTTATTTCTTCGACAGAGAGCATTACAGATTTGATGGTCCCTGGGTTTTGAAGGTGAGGGCCCAAAGCTGATATGTATGCAATGGGGCTGCGAAGACACCACAGGTCAGGGAGGTTGACCTTTACTCCAGGATCTGATGCAAGGGAGCCTTTCCAACACGTCATGTATGAGGTACAAATACCCAACATTTTAAGGACCGGATGCCTTTGCAGAAAGAACACGAGGGGAGAGAAGGGGCAACGATCGTCGAGCTCGACCTCATGCAGGCAGGGAAAATCAAGGAGTTCGAGAAGGGTCGTCCAGGCCCGCAGCGTCAAGTTGACGTGAGTGATGGAAAGAGAATCGAGGTTAGAACTCAGAAGGACGGGCAAAGTGATTCGTATAAGGGAAGACATAAAGAAAACCTTAGACTGGAGCTTGAGTAATCGCAGATGAGTGGGGAAATGAAGTGGTTGGATGTTCTTCAGGAACGACATGTGGGAATGGGATGACAGAAAATGGGTACTGACATCAAGCTCTGAGCAGATATAGGTGGACCACAGGAGGTTCGCTAAGCTATCAACATCAAATTTTAATGCACCCAAGGAAAGAAACAGAGATGTGTTGCATTCGGCTAAGATCTGGAAGTAGAGCATGATTGCTCGAAGATGACGATCCGATCCTTGGGAAAGGTTGCAATAGATGACAGAAGGGGTCTCATGAGCATTCGTCCACCTCCACATTAGGAAGGCTTTGCATGTGGTATGGTCCACGTCAATCCAGCAAGAATCGGGACGGAAGGATTCCATAGAGAGATAAATTGGGGCTGTGATTTCCCTGAAAAGTATGCAAATGCGTGACAAAGTCCAGAGATCATCATCAGATAGGCAAGATGCTATCTCATGCAGCATTTCATTCAGGAGGGTTAACAGGGTCGATGTAAACTAGGAGTTGTTGAGTGACACTGGTTTACACAACGGGAATGACACATACAGGGAATCGAAGTGGAAGCCCGGCTTCCATAACAGAAGCTGCTGGACAAGTGGAAGATGGAATCAATGGACTTGTGGGCGTCAAGTCGCAAGGTAAAGGCTCAGAGGCTTCTGATTGATAGTGTCACACTTTGGCTGGACACACGTCAACATGATAGTCTTCTTCAATCACCTGACTAAGTTCCGGGAACATATAATGCTCCAACACGGAGCACGCAATCCTCAGTAAGCATGGGTCAGGGAGGTCATCATCCCTCAAACGTTTGGGGCTCTACGTCAGGGAATAAACTTAAGACAAACAGAAAGAGAAAATGGACATGCAACCATTGACACTGGTGACTCCAAGCATTGATGCTTGGTCGGTCTGGGGTTGGTGCAATCAGGATCAGGGAGATCGTTCTCCCTCAAGCGTTTGAGATCCTACACATCGGGGAGTAAATCTAGGATGAACAGAAAAAAGATAAAGCGGATATGCAACTGTTGGTACTGATGGCTCCAAGCGCCACTGCTTGGTTGGTCTGGGGTTGGTGCAATCATTCGTTCGGATTCGCTTGAGTGACTTCCATGTGTGCTTTTACATTCAAATGTTAAATTGCAGGCTGGAAAGACTCAACATATCAATGAACTCACAAGAAATGTGAAAATGGAAATCTTGCTGAATGCATTGCCCATGGGAGATGATGGAGGGCCAAATTGTTGAAACAAGATAAGTATTTAACCTGACTTGCCTTCCGACACGAGAGATCTGATGATGGCTTGGGACACTTCAAATTGGACATCTGACAATAAAGATCAATGACCACCCACACGGGGATTCAAGGCTAACTATACTTTATGTCATAGGGGGTAGGGCGCAAACTGACCTTTGCAATGCACCAGCCAGACTTGTTGAAAAAAAAAGACCTAATAAGATATAAGCCAACATGAATCAGAGATTGTAATTAACAATGGCTCCTAAAAAACTACCACCGGCTCCAGCTTTCTATGTCATCAACAAAGCTCCCGCCTTGCCTCTCCTCTCCTCTCAAGTCCAGATGGTATAGCGAACCCTATCTTCCATCACCGTAACCACTACCGTGGAGCTTAGCATGTATAAGCCACCTGTCAGAGGACCAAGGGCGACTACTCCAGGCCCTGCGCCCCCATTTTGAGTAACTAGTACTTTTGTTCACGCAGCCACTCCCCAGCCCCAAGTACACCCTGGAGAAAAGGGCAAAGGGGTAACGATTACTGTCCCCCACAGTCCTGGAACAGACCAGGATAGACGAGGCTCACTGTCTCTGAGTGAATCCTCTCTTTCCTCCCACGAGTCTGATATCGCCAACCTTGCAAAGATTCTGAAACCAGCTGGAGAAGCCGGTAGGCTGGGTTGTGGTGGATACAATCTGGAAGACCAGCTCGGCTGGGGAGAGATTGAGTTCAAGAAACTCAAGGTCTGTTCATTTGAACACACAAATGTTGTACTCACCACAGAACCCTAGCGTTTCGCGAATAAGGTGATTAAGAAACATCTGGACACGACTCGATGCAGGAGCGGGCAAGAACTCACTGCAATAAGAACTGTGAAGCAGCAGGTAGGCATATGTAAAGCGCAAACAAGATACCTTACTTACCATTCAAAGACGTTAAAAGCATACCCTCAATTAGAGGATTTTGAGAACTGTTGGCCTATTGACGATCTTGTCATGCTTCGTTTGAAGTACACGTCCCAACGGAGCCATCAGATGAGGATGGTACAGCAGTTAGATAATACCCCAGCTGCAAAGAAACAGAAGTAACGTAACTACAGCGCATTGTTGTACGTGGATGATACATACTGTCTCATGCTTGCTCCTAAGCTTCTTGTATCCGCTCGAAAAAGAGCACTACGACACACAACACACCTATGATACCAGGGAGAGGAAAGAAAACTCAGAAAGAGTAAAGTACACCTATATACTGAAATGACTCACCAGAACTCCAACAGGGACATCCGAATTCGCCACTTAGAGATGACTACACAATAAGGAGTGTTCCTGGCGACGATTATTACAGTTTCATCATTGCTACCAGGTGGAGATTCACCAAAACTCCGATGGGGACATCCGATTCACCACTTAGAGACAACTACACAATAGTTAGCAACGACGATTATTGTTTCATCGCTGCTACAGTCAGTGGATATTCCCAGTAGAATTGTAGAGCGGTAGACGTTCTTGGAATCCTCCCAAAGGAGATAGGTGTGATGATGATGTTCCGGTTATTGTTTCGCCTTGCATTCTGTTAGCACTTTGCAGATGAAAAAAATATAGCAAACCGACTAACAAAACACAATAGCTATCACCTCATCCCTAGCCGGAGGGCCTCATTTTATTGTGAAGGACAGCATGACCAACAAAAATACCCTGTCACATCACCCTAGCTACCGGAGCAGGGCGTTAGGGGCATTATGTGAAGAGAACAACACCATTAGTATATATTTCGCATACAATACCACAAATCCAATAATCCAATGTCTCTCCTGAACATTCTTGCATCGAAATTCTCCAGAAAGTATGAGCTCGCTGGTCGTTTGACTGGGCACAAAGACTCTATCTTGTGTCTAGCAGTGTCCAAGACTTGCAATGTGCTAGCAAATGGGGGTCAGTACATTACAATTCGAATAGCACTAGCTCACCACTTTACCAGGCTTTGACGGATTATGGATATGGGACATACAATGCCAGTTCCAGTTGGCGAAACCAGCCCAGACATGCAACCCTGGCAATTCCACCACCTGTGTATTATGGCTGACCAGAAAGAATGACCTTCAGGAAATTCTCTGTGGTGGAACCGGCCTTGAGTACCTTATGGTATGGTGACAGCACACAGATATAACCAGTGAGTTCGATGAGGTATTCTCATAACGTGTTGGCACGGGGCAAGAAATCATGAGCTTAAGCCAGTATGATGTTGATGGTAGTACTCACATCATCACAGGGACAAGGGATAGATGAGTTCAGCTGTGGGCCCTTGATTTGAAGGGCAATCTCACCAATGTTTTCAGCGTGGAACTAGCAACAAGCATTCCGCACACTCTGCATGTTCAAGGTTCAGATATCATAGTTTTTGGCATGTATGATGGAGAGATGTAAGTTATACTGGTCAACAAGATGACGAGCTGATGGTTTGTTTTGGTTTAGACATACCTTGTGATCAAAAGACAGTTTACTTCTAAGCATGAAGTCAACTGGTCTGATGATGTGAGCTGCTTTTCAATCACTTACCAGGGAATATAATCTGGATCATAGTGGGGCAGCCAGTCTTGATCAAGTTGGCAATTACTTTGCTGTCAACAATGCTGTAGGTGGGTTCAGCCTTCACTGTCTCAAGGACGGTGCATGTATTTAATCACATGAAACCAAACCATTGAAAACATACCCAAAACAAGTCGCATATGCCGAGCACAGCAAGATTATTGTTGGCGGTGGAGAAAATGGGGTTGTATACATCTTCAACAAAAGCACCAGTAGACTCGTTCAAACCCTGCACCATTCACCTTCTGGAAGGGTTCAAACTGTAACAGTAAGCCTCAGAAAATGTTATGAGCAAAGTACTTACCATAAATCAGACCCATGATGATGGCAATCTCTCTCTTGTCATTACTGCTTCCTTGAGCAATGAAGATGGCATCCATATTATGCTATGAAAGAAATACTTGCCAACAACAGATTCACTCAGTCCTTGGTCTGGACTTTGCATCATCTTTCAAACAATGACCCACATAGCGACTATCATAGTCACCCTTCTGCTGGTACAGATGATGGTATGTTCGTGAGGCATGCTACATATACGTGTATCAAATCAAACTCACTGGGATTTCTGCCAGAGGTTATATATTCTTGGTCAAGACACAAATCGCATCGGTGAATACTGGAGCAACATGTGGTATCAGTTGAGACAACCGAAAATGAACACGGATGATGTACACTTACTGTTGCAGCAACTAATTGAGCAACACGTTCCCGACACAAGCGTGAATGCAATGCATAGTAAGGATGAATGGCCCAGTATCCAACAAGGTCATGACTATGAAACTAATGAGGTTAGGCTGGTGACATCAGAAGTGGAATACAGAGTGCAAGGAGACCCACCCAGTAGAGAGAGGTCAGGTGCTCATGAACTCGGGAATTAGGAGCTAGTGCAGAGGCGTCATGCGTCATGTAGCATTGCAGAAGATGGGACACTACCTTTCTCAAGTCTACCCCATATATAGATACATCATTTCAGAAGCCAGTCTCACCTTCATTCCTGTAGTGAGAATCAGCGATCCGTCACCGTTCATAATGTTGGGGACAGCATAAAACCAACCTTCACAATTAGCCTGGGGTTTGATGTGTCATGGCAAAGACCTTCATAAATTGGTGTCAGCAATATGACAGTCTTGGGCAACATCAGGAAGTTGATAAGGGACTGTCAGAGATGCACAAAATGTTAGTACAGACATTGGAAGATGAAATGACATTTACCTGTCGAAGAATGCCAGTGTGGATCAGTTTCCGAAATTCAGACCTAAGTCTCAACCAGGTTAAAGATCAGGAGTCGACCTGCACTACCGAGCTCCATGTGACCATTACCCACAGGGTGGCATCACACAAAGGCAGCCACTAATGGGATGAGTTGCAGGAAACCCTAAGTAGATTCGGGTGAGAGGTTGCCTACCTTATCACGAGCGCACCCACTCATGTTAGGTTGAGACATCAGCTGTGAAGATGGACACGTCGCAAGTGTAAACCTTTGTGAAGATTCAGGATTGATCTGGATCGTGCAACATCAAGGGCCCTCGAATCTGATGAGAAGTTAGTACAGAAATTGAGTGATGACCAGATGATACTCACTAGGTGTGGGCAAGCATTGCAAATACTGCACGATGATTTTGGTCATCGAAAGTGTGAACATTTGCAAAAGTCCAGAGGTCCTGAGTCGTGGTTGTACAACATCAAGGAGGGTCAACCTGAGTAAAGAAGTCAGGTGGTGACTTGCTAGCCTGGATCAACATCATGAACAATGCATGAACACAACCTAAGATGTTGCTCACATCAATGGGTGAGGGTCCGCCAACAATGAGAACACTTGCCATTAGTATTGTGCGGTCTGCTCGTTATCAATTACGATACTGGCTGATACGGCACCAGTGCGATCAGCACAAAGTTTGCGATGTCATTACTACATGGTCTACACTAGTGCTACACAATGCTACATAAATGCTTCATTCCCTTGAGTTGTGCGGTGATGGTGGAAAAGTGGAAAAGAGTGTTCATGGGAATTAGTTGGGCTTATATACTGGAACGAGTTCATTACCACATATGGAAACAGTAGTAAGCAAGCTGATGTGGCAGTCACTGCGTTTTTCCGGCTGAGTTTGACTGAGTTCATTCCAGTTTATAAGCCGCAACTCAACACTCCACACTTCTTTTTTTCCCCCTCATCGGGCAACAAAGTATAACAATGCGACAAAGTACAACAACCAGATGTAATGTAATGTAGCATAATGTAGCGTAATGTAGTGTAGTATAGCATAGTGCAGTGTAATCAAGGAGCTAGTATGTCGTGATATACCAATTCTAACTGCACCTGCCAGATTCAAGCGGGCAACTTGGATATCCGAATAAACAACCAGGCGTTGAGCACACCCCAGGCATGTACCTACACCAATTCCAAGTCCAGATCCTCATTTCACCACAGGCACTGAAGGGAAGTTCTTGATGCAATCAGACCTGTAGTCAGGCAACCAACTCAACATGGTATGCATAAATTTACTCCAAGTACTTTTACTCTGATCAGGTTTGCAGATGTGAAATAAAACCCATCCGCTTCCAGTTGATCCGGGTATGTGATTACTCAGTGGCTGGTAACATCATTCATCATGAAATGTAGCACCATTGTGCCTTACTATTGTCCCCATTGACGATTGTCTGATTGTGGGAATTTCACTTACCAATTACAGTCATTCCAGTGTATATTCTGCCGCACGACACTGAAACAACTCTCTCTTGTCCCTGTAGTGTCGTGCCACATGAGAGGAGATTATGTCGGATTGTAGTTGGTAGTCTTTGCTGGCATTGTCTAAGGTTGAACAAGTCTCACTTGATTGTAAAATATGATGTGGTCTCACAACGCTCCAGGTCAATATCATGATGAGAGCTCAAGACACATGTTTGTTGTCAAAGTCCAACCAAGCATTTCATGAAGAGTATGTAGTTCACCGTACATATTCTGCTGGATGAAACTAAATCAATACCCCTCAAGTAACCTAGCCCAGATAATGCTGTCACTCCTTGACATCCATGCAGCCTGGCTGTTCATAAAACAATGGGCAGCCGATGAAATCCCTTTCCTGCAACTTGAGGCTGCACTATCTGACCTTGGGAATTACAACCACAGCGAGTGGAAAGAGGTCTTCAAGCAGATCGAAGTTGCCTCGGACCCCACAGAATACCATCTAATATCTGCCGTCAACATAGTCCTTGAGGCAGCACAAGCCTGAGGGATTGTCCTTTCTGATCAGGAGCTCAGCATGACACAGGTCTTGGAC
>JBBPTO010002310.1:0-11202 GCA_038094155.1 Pulveroboletus cf. aberrans
ACTCTGTTGCTCTCTCTACTCTCAAAACAAAAAAAAAAAAAAAAAAAAAAAAAAAAAAAAAAAAAAAAAAAAAAAAAAAAAAAAAAAAAAAACATTGGAGTGGAAATGAAAAGGGTGGCGGTGGCGATCAATATTCAAAAATGGGGAATTCCGTCATAGGATGACCAAATGTTTGAGATTTTCGTGTTGGCAGTGATTCCTAATGTCGTCGGAAATATCCATTTTCGATATAGCAGACAACATACGGCATTCGGACAGTATTCACAAGATTGTATGCTCTATACACAATCGATTGAGGATCATGCACTGCTCATGACACAGGAGGATTTCAACCAGGGAATGATCGATTTGCATTCTGAAGACGGATATAAACGGTTACTGATCTTTAAAACGCTTTCTGCAAACAACATACATTACAAATGTTATCCAACAAACTACATGAATCCTGAATATTGGACAATGCTATAATGGAATTTCGTACTCTGAACACTAGACACTCGTATTCCACGCGCAAACTTTTTCTTTTGATATTGCTGTATTTTGGCATTATGTGGTTCGATATGTCATCATTTCACTACCATATTTGTCTTTCTAACTGTGACGTGTTATCATAGCACTTCAGCGGAAAATTTTATATCCATTTGTTTGACCTTGATACCATCTTCGAAGATTTCAAACCATGTGGTTCATAAAGCTACATAAAAAGTTTGGGTCAACATCCTAGATTGTAGTGTTCAACTTGGGTTCGACTGCCGAATGTACGACTGAGAATACGTTTCGACCCATATTCCACTGTCGAACAGAATCGAACATAAAGTCGAGCACAGGTCGCAACTGTGTGGTATACTTTCGGAATAGAATGTGAGGCCCAATATCCAATATCGGGTAACTAAAAATCATCATGTGACACTTTGTAGAACAACAGCGGGAGTTATGTTCGCCATGTGTTTGACCTTCGGTTAACTGCCACACTGAGGTCGATATCAACAATAGGTTAATAGAAGATTGAACATAACTAGGACATAGTGCAACTTACCTCCCGCGCAGTGTTCAAAACCACCAAATGTGTGCAATGTCGACTGTCAACCACAGGTGAGAATAAATGTTCCAGATACCTTATGTCAAATATATCGGTATGTTCGTAGGTTCATTGCTTCAGTAGTCGATTCTATCCGTCTGAAATTATGTATGTAGGTAAAAAAAAAAAAAAAAGGACCAAAAATACAAATAACTTCGTTATAGTAAATTATTGGTGAAATTCATTCCGACCAACAGTAAGAAAGCAAACTGTCCCTCCACTATATATGTTTTTGGGAGTATTCCATCCTTTCTCTTAGTAAATAGGGAATTCCACATTACAACTTTCCTATTCACACCACATTCGATTGATGTTTAAATATAGCGGACGTAGATGTTACATATAGCCGCTCAATGTCAGATATGGAAACTTGTTTTGGTATGTTTGCACTCCTGGGGTTTAGAGTCGACGAAGCATTTTTCACCACCACACTCATTAATCGAAAAAATGGCAGAGATCTACTGGCCGAGTGCCCTCCCACTTGCTATCCACATTGACTACATCACACAAGTTCGATATACCGCGCATGCAGTAAACAAGAGGTCTTTTCAGGTTCGGCAAACCAATCATCATACTGGAATCACTACACACAGGGTCAATCTCCCGGAATTCCATCGATATCAGTTCATCAGGCTGCTCTGGAGAATAGATCTCGTGATTCTACTTTATAAAAAATTCTCTACAGACAAGAGAAAGAAGTACAAGGAGTCTCGCACCAAAATGCTCCGCATCATGGTGTTCTTGGATAATGTTCTCGAAGCGACAGTTCGTCCAGCGGTTCATCTCAAACTGAAGGAACTCAGAACATGGACCAACCCTAACTTCGAAGACTACCTTGTTGCTGAATTTCTGTTCGGCCGTCACGAACCCGCCACCATCCGCGAGTATCGTCTCAGATATAAGGCGAATTTTGAGCGTATAGACCCTGACGATCTTGGTAAGGTCTATTGTCTCATTTTCGCTCACTCCCTAATGAGTAGAAACACTTAATCTTAGATTGGCCCGCATATTTCCAACACATAGATGGGCGGATTGATGGCGTTGTATACAACTACAGTATTCAGAAGGTTCCAGTCAAGGAACTCGAAAGTCTGTGGGATCTTGTTTTGACGCACTACAATCAACCCTTGGACTTCGAATGGAGTGTGTATACACTTCTGAGTTATATTCCTACAGTTTTAACTGACACTCCTTTGTAGTTTCACATTGGGTGAACAAGGAGATAGATGAATACAATGGTGGTGAAAATGAGGATGAC
The DNA here is from genome assembly GCA_038094155.1 of Pulveroboletus cf. aberrans. Taxonomy (NCBI): domain Eukaryota; kingdom Fungi; phylum Basidiomycota; class Agaricomycetes; order Boletales; family Boletaceae; genus Pulveroboletus; species Pulveroboletus cf. aberrans. Next base: position 2,337 of record JBBPTO010002310.1, read on the forward strand.
AACAGTGACAACAACAATGAGCACAACAATGACAAGGAGAAGGAAGTGCAGGAGCAGAAAGAGAAGGGGAAGCAGGGGCAGGAAGAGCAGGGGCAGGAAGAGCAGGGGGGGCAGGGGATGCAGGGGATGCAGGTGGAGCAGGTGGAGGATAAGAAGGGGGATGGATGGGAATGGGAATGGGAACTGGAACTGGAATGGGAGGTGAAGTAGAAGTTAGGGGAAAGATGTCCGCTGAGGAGGAGGGACACACAAACAAGGACAAGAATAAGTTAGAGGACAAGGTGAATGTGAGGGAAACCAGAAGAGAAGGGAAATGGAACAGGGACGTGAAGGGGAAGAAAGAAGGAAAACAGAGGGCAGAGGATGTAGAGGGGGAGGATTCTGTCGAACCAATCAACCTCCCCTCCATCCATCTTCAACATGATGATATGTTCTTTACTTTCTTTTGGGCACACAGGACCTTACCTGAATCAAACCAGTTACATCCATGGCATGCGACCCACTTCCCGCTTCACAGGAAGATGTACAGGAAGTAGAAATTCCGGGTAGAAAGCGCTCGGCGACACCAGGGGAACCAGTCCCCATCGTTAGTTTCAACCCCACCCTTGCATCAGAACCACCGATCCGTGAGTAGTATATCATATCCAATGTATCTGCAGGAGTAAATTGTTCTATTTCTTGACTTCAGTTGCAATGACAGTTAGTGAACATCAATCCCTCACTCAATGCCAGTCAAAAACACCCATCGATGGCGAGCAGGCTACCATGAGTAAAGTTGATCTTGCATCAATGGAAGACCTGGCATGCTGTGACACAGGAGTGGATTTTGTGACAGATCAGCAACTAGCAGCCATGGAGGGCATCATGGAGGGCATCATTGGAGATGATATGCAGGTAGATTCTGGTGAGCCCAGTGTGCCCATCAAGAGATCTCGAGGACATCCCAGAGGGAGCATAAAAAAGAGAAAGGGAAAAGATACTGATACTGATAGTCAGGCACACACCCCAGGAAATATTGAGTGCACAACCCAGCAACTCGGAGGGCACCCTAAAAGAAGTACCGAGCAGGGGAAGGGGAAGAAAAAAGAATCACCTTCAAAAGAATGTGTCACAACAGAGGTGATACCCGCCTCTCTTTCCATGTCCTCCACAGAGCATACATACGAGGCAGTAAGAATTATCATATCCCCTCATGAAAGTTGACCTCGCATTCCCCTCCATCTGTCTCTGGCTCCCATCGCTGGGCCTTCCACTCATCAACCAACTGCATTCCAAATCTCCCCATCACCTGCACCTGAAAATAAAAAGGACAATGAGTCTGTGTTGACAAGCCTTGTAGTTTCAATTCAATCATTGGCAGAACAGGCAAACAAGAAAATTGATGGCGTGGATGCAAAAGTATGAATCATTCAATTTCCTTCTTCAGAAAATGGAATACTCATGTGCTTGCTCAGCTTATACAGACATTGGAATGCTTGAAGAATGAGCATAAGCTAAATGTGTCCAAAACTTCCGCCATTTTAACTAGTATCAAGGCAAACAAAAATGCATACGTATGGTTGTAATATCTAGTTTCGTGATGCTTTCTGATGTTTTTTTTACAGAGTAGATTCATCAAAAACATTGTCCATCTGGGTATTTATCTCAAAAATATGGAAAAAGAAGGGGGGGAGGTGCACACCAAGGCAAAGAAGGGGTTTATGATTCTGGCTGAGGGGTGTGGCATGGTGAATTAATTCAATGATACTCATAGATGACACTAAACATACCGTTCCCAGAAAAGTGGGATATGCAAAATGGCTTGGCACTATGGGGTTGGTGCAAAGTAGTCAACGCAGGCAGTCGTACTTTACCATCAACTATTAACGGTTGATAAATGGTGTAAACCATGCTCCTCGTCAAATTCGAATGTATGGCAGTGTCTATGAAATAGTCTGATAGATGTTTGACATTATGTTAGAGAGTCAAGCACAGGGTCTAACGCATCTCACACATGTTGTATTCTATGTTGGTCGGTGGAATATAGTGTACAATCCGATCTGATCTGTGTTAAATGGTGGAACACAGAGTATTGGATAGTTAGACAGCCCAATATATACGTTGAACATGGCATAAGGGATGTAGGACCTCGTGTAATCTGGTATGTCATCACCAGTAACATACATGAACAATTTTAATATGGTCGAACCTATGTTCAGCTTAGGTTTTACAGTCATATGTAAATATCCAAAATGTTCTACTGGACATACAGGGTGTTGCACAAGAAACTGGGGTTTGCGATAAGCAGAATCATTATTTGACCCTATTTATTTCATTACTCAGCTGTGGAAAATATTAGAATAATCAAATTTACTTGGTCTGTCACACTACCCATGACATGTCTGGCAGACTAGCATTGTCAAATTCTCCACATGGCATTCTCACTGCTGGATACAAGATACACCCACATTTAGCTCTCACTTGACTGCTCATCAATCAGGACTCTAGTTAGCCTTGGTTGCCACTCTGAGTAGTGGTTCAGGCATGGAGTCTGATGGTAGGGTCTATGTTTGGGCCCCAGGTGTTACCATTAATGACACCAATAACAGTCTCTACAGCAGAAACGTTGAGTTCATCCATATGCCCAGCGGGTCGACTCCCAGGTATTGGCTCAAACAGGTTGCATGTGAGTGACTGTCGATAGCAACGCCCCATCCCCACCTCTAATCATGTCATTTGTAACCATCACTGGCCAAGGAAAGATGATATCCGTTGTGAGCAGCGACAGACTTGCCATCATTGACTACTCTCATTGGTGCACCTTCCTCCATTGTGCAGCAATTTTGGTCAGACATCCCAGGTTCCTCCCGCTGGTCAATACACTGGCATGTACACATTCCATACATTTTCTCAACCCTTCCTTCTTTTTCGGTGGTTCATCATTGCTGATGGAACCATTCATTCTGACATGCACACACAGCATGCAGCACCTCCCTCAACATCTCCATCACTTTTGGTGCCACCAGCTGGCCCATCAGCACCGCTGACATGAACCTCAGCACGGTCAGCAGAACGGGCTTGACCGCTATGTGTGCCAGTGCTGTCTTTTCACCTCTCCGTGGGTCCTGTAAGGCCTAACGATTTCGTACACAGTGCTTTTGGGACATCCAGCAAGCTGTGCTATCTCTGTGTCCAATTTCCTCTCTAACAACACCAGGAAATGATGCAGTTTCACAGTTGCTGATTGATATATGGTGGCATACTACCCAGGATGCAACCTGGAAGTGTGACACAATGTATTCTCTATTTTCCAAGGTTTATTCCATGATTTGCAAAACACGAACTTATGCAACACCCTGTAAGACATCATAGCATATGGAATATTTCATGCGCGAATTAAGCATAGTGTTGAACTAAGATGAATAGGATCTTATGGATGCATGCATGTCACGCTAAAAACATCATGCTGACTCAAAAGTACAACGGATAAAGGTGTACAGATGTCTAGCTACTACTACATTATGTATGGGTTGCGAATGACCATCAGCCAGCATTTGAATACCATTGCAAACGTGTCAGTGAATGTGCCCATCATATTCTGCTCAAAGAAATAGAGCCAAAGGCTGGTCATCTGTGTTCACTCTACCTCGTTGATGAAATATTGCATGTTGTGCTTAGACAGATTGATCCGGATGCCGATGTCCAGTCTGCAAAACACACAAATGGATGGTTTAGCTCCTGTGTCTTTCATCTCTCACATTATGAGGGACTGCCATGCATCCATGACGAACTGGTAGAATTCCCACCTTCCTTGATCATGAACGAGGATCGTTCCCCTTGATGGATTGACAATTTGCCCTCAGATCATCACCATGTTGAGGGATGTGGGCATTCGTTTGACGATATGACTGATGTATGTTGCGAGTTACAACATTGGTGACCAATATCAATGTGGAGATCACTTACGAAACTTCATCCAATGTAAGAAATGTTTCGGCCGCCTGGCCACCCCAGTTTCCACTTCAATCCCTGTGGGTGTGCATCACTGCAATTATTGTACCACCAATGATGAAGACTCTCCACTCATCAATTATTCCCTCCAGACTCTCGACATATTGCTGTGCCATCCAGAATGTCCCTTCGCTAGTTCTGGAATCCAGGGCCTTCCAGGTACGCTTTGTAAAATGTTCTAATGGGAGTATGATATGATGACCACATTCGCTGTGGCTCCACTTCAAAACTGATCCTGGTGGTATTGGTTCACCTGTCTTCAGACGCCTTGTCATGAGGGTGTATCATCCGATATTTTGTGCGATCATTTGTATATGACATAGCATCATCCATTCGTCTGTGGCGTGATGTGAGAGCCTGGTAGGAGGCCAGAATTGCGTCTTGCATGAGAGTTGAGTGACATTTTGTTCATATCTTGACAGTGTCACAGGTGTGAAGCCATAGGCATTCTGAGTGTCCCTGTAATAAATTTAGCATATGGTTTTAGTCATTTACACTGGATGAACTTACTGATGGTTTGTTGCATAGTCAGGTCCTGCAATAATGCAGTCCAACTTGGCCAGCCATGTTCACCCCACTCTATTTTGTATTGGGTCAAGGATAATGGCAAGAAAGTCCTCCCATTTCATGAAAGTGACATTAAAAGTGGTGCCACCCTCATACTTGTCCACCATGAGGAAGAGCCACAGCTATACAAAAGCATCGATGGTCAATCATCACCAAATTTCAACAGATGTATCCAGGTTAGTTACCCATTCCATCAGCAATACTCTGATGCCAGTCCAGTTTGTGCAGATCTTGTACACTAATTTAGTAAGGTTCTCAATCTGTTGAAACTGTTCTGTACGGATCTCGTGCGTCGTCCAGGAAAGGTTGTGCTCTGCATCACACTTTGCCATCACATGAGTTGGATCTGGGACATACAGAATATTGAACTTGTGCATCTCCAATTCTTTTAGCGGATACCTCATGCCTGGGTTGGGGGGTATCTTCGATAGCATGTGGGAAGACGAGCCTGCATTGTGTCTGATGAGATAACTGACCTCTAATAATGAAGATGTACTTGCTCCAAAGCCTCAGTCGAATGGTAGGTCTGCCATCCATGGCTGACGTTCCATGCTCTTGGAGATAGAACTTCTGGCCTCAGTTGGGGTTGACCCAGTAGAAACATGTTCCACTAGTGCTTCATGACCTGTATCATCTTCTATCATCACATTATCTTCCTCATCCATATCAATATCCATGGTACTATTTACGTTCATCAAGCGATCATCAAATGGTTAATTGGAATGGAAACATACTCTGACATTGAGTTGTCCGTTGTCTTAGCTTTTTCACATTCTATAATGTGAACACGAACGAGATCCAGGTCTGCCTTTTCATATGGTAGACACTTGAGGGTTTCGTCACAGGTTGGATTGCATGTCTGTGAACTTTGAGTGGCATCTCACAAGTGGCCATGACAGCCAGGACATATTGTTACAGTTTGGATGGATATGCATATCTTTGGCATGCCTTCCACAGGCTCCACCATCTCTGATTCACAATGGGGACTTTTTCCAACCCCTACATCCACAGGTGTGAATGCACACCTCATAACCATGCATTCTTTGGGTGTTGTTCACCACCCAGTCCTCATTCCCATCATTCACAGACATGATTGTCCTTTGAACAGACATTCTATGGCTATGTAAATGTTTTGATGGGGAGCGTGATGTTAAATGTCAAGAAGAGGTAGAGACTTGTCATAATGGATATGATCAGATTATGTAATACATTCACACCTTCCTTTTCTGGGTAAAATGAGAAACGAACAATTTATGAGCTGCTTATTCATATATATACATTGACCTGTCTTCCCATGCTTTGTGCCACCATCCGAGGCATCTCACACCCAAAATAGTCTTTGTATTCCAGGTGACATCAAGCTTATGCACCTCTTGCAGACACGTTGAACAGTCCATCAGTTGGAGAATTTGAAGCCAAATGTGCCTTTCTTTGGCATCTACACCAACGGCGTCTGTGTCATCTGTCTACTATGAAGACATATGAGATTTCCTGTGGAGAGAAGATGTCATATGCCTCATCTTTCATTAAGAATGCATAGGAAAACTCAAGGTGCCACAGTCCTTGAGTTCAAACATCAAGATGATGCTGTGGTACATGGATCGCCTTCTTCATTGTGTGAGAATGAAAGCCAGTTTGAATGTATCTGCTGACCCAGCCTACCAAAGCGAGTTGTTTGACAGTTATTTGATCATTGAATATCACATTCACTGACACGAGCCCAAAAAAATGTCAGGCTCTTCTGGCACGAGAATGATCTCAACTTGGATCATGCAGACATTCAGGTGAGTGGTCTGTTTCTCTTATCTTATAGTCCAATTCATTACCAATGCGATGTTGGTGGTATTTGGGAGGGCACCTAGTGTTCAATTATACCATACCCAAATATCCTGTTATGCATAATTCGCATGCATGGACATAGAAAGATCACATGGTGATTGGAAATGAATTCCATACGTTCTGCCCGTTTTGCAAAAGATATAATAACTCGTTTCAGATGCACGTTGGCCTAACGTATCTGAATATCATTATGTGCACAAGATTAACGGAAACCCAACACACCTCAATAACAGCGTCTAGTGGGGTAATGTATTATGCGTTACACCGCAAGGCGCGCGTGTGTCATTAACCTCAGATGGTAGTTTGTAAATTAACCTGTGTTTGACCTATGTTTGACAGTGGAGCATAGATAAAACACAGGTGAAACACAAACAAACCATAGATTTGTTGTACAAAGCACCATATAGAACATGCGTTCACCGTCTGCCAAGCGGTGGGATGCATTCACATTACATTGTATTCGACCTGTGTTCCACTGTCGAACATAAATCGAACACAGGGTTATATAACCCCTTCAAGAGACGTAGAGCACAGGTCGGACGTATCAAGGTAAGGTTCGCGTATGGTAAACCTGTAATAAATCATTCAATTCCAGTCTGATAGTTGAACATCATGTGTCCAATGCTCCTAACAGGTGAGATGTCGCACTATGGTTCAACCTATAGTTGACACATAGATTCGACAATATTAGTTACACCAAAATCTCGTAAGTTGGAAATCCTGATGTTTAACCCCCTCCCAAACAATAATAAATACATGTGCAAATATACCAAAACAGACTGCAATACCCAAATTAGAAATCGCCACACCGGTGAAAGCCGATGAGGTCATTGTTGAATACCACCACCTAAAACACGCCAGCTATCGCCACACTTGACTATGACCGACCAATACTGGCCCAATTTTCCCCCTGTTGATATACACATAGACTACATCACTCAGGTCGAGTATTCAGTGCATCCTGTCAGCAAGCAACGCTTCGAGGTCCGGCAAACCAACCTTCACAAAAATATCACCGAACATCGAGTTGACCTGCCGGAACGCTATCGAAAGCAATTCGTCAGACTTCTGTGGTGGATTTCTCTTGTCATCCTCCTCTATAAGAAGTTCCGCAAAGACAAGAGGCAGAAATTCAAGAATGGTATCAACCGCCTCCTCCGCATAATGACATTCCTGGACAATGTGGTCGAGGCGATCGTTCATCCTGCAGTTCCGCTTCAACGAAGTGATGTTATCAAGTGGACCAATCCAAATTTCAACAACTATCTTGTTGCTGAATTTCTCTTTGGCCATCACAATCCTGTCACCCTTCGTCAGTATCGTTTGAATTATCAAGCAAACTTTGAGAGCATTTGCCCTCAGGATCTCGGTAAGTAGAATAGCAGTGCCACTTCCAGAAATCGACTGTCTCATACTGTTAGATTGGGATTCGTACACTGGGCATATCAGTTCGTGTGTTGAAGGTGGCAAGTACAACTACAATGTTCGAAATGTGCCAGAAAAGGACCTGAATGCTCTGTGGAACCTTGTGTTGAAGCAATATGAACATCCCTTGGATTTCGAATGGAGTAAGTGTTTGTTAGCCACACTCCCGTATTCGTGACATACAACCTGCTCTGGACAGTTTCGTGTTGGGTTGACAATGTGAAAAGTATAATTGGCAATCATGGCAACAATAATGGTGGAGACACAGACAAACGAAATCATGATAGCAATAGTGATGTGGATATGGCAGACGATGACGAAGACCTTGAAGGAAAGGGCAAGGAGGAGGAGGTGGAAATGAAAGAGGTTGGGGAGAAAGACGAAAGACAGGCGAAGGCGAAGGGGAGGGAAAGGGGAAACGGGAAGCGAAACGAGAAGGGGAATGGGAAGAGGGAAAGGGAAAATAAGAACAAAAACGAAAACGAAAATGAAAACGGCAAGGGGAAGAGGAGGGGGAAGAGAGGAGCCGAGGACATGGAAGAGAGGGAGCTTAGTGGCTCTGTTAACCTTGCCTCGACGAGTCTTGATTCTGATGGTATGTTCACCGTTTTCCCTAAGCCATGTCCAAACTTACCTAGATATCCAAGTCACTCCCGTTTCATCTAATGTCACACCTCCACCTCCAAATCATCTTATAGGACTCAAGAGAGTATCTCGAGAGGAGGAAGAAGTAGGGATGCTGAAGAGAAAGCACGGTAATTCCAGGAAGACCAGCTGATGCAGTTCTCGGCTTCAACCCCGACTTTATGACAGGCTCTCCCAGGTCATGATTAGGATTAATCTTCGTGTACCTGCCGCAAAGAGAGGGATCTGTTTGTCAACTTCACTTCGAATGTTGTCTGATGCTTTCGGGTTACGATTCCAGTTTCTCCCATATGAGTATTGCAAAGTATTCTTTGCGAGTGAGTGAAAGGAGGTTACAAGGGAAACCTTTCTCTGGCAGGAGAAGAGCCATGTTTCAGATGGTACAGATGTCCTTCTTTCT
>JBBPTO010002311.1:0-11202 GCA_038094155.1 Pulveroboletus cf. aberrans
TCAGTTACCTCCTGGTGGTACACCATATACAGAGCCTGTTCAGATTCACAATCTGGGCTCTATGAATGTCCAATGCCCTAATTGCCATGCTCTTCATTTCATCTGTGAAAAAGTTTGCCAACTCTGCTATTTATAGTCCTCGCTTTGGTACATGTTGTCTTCAGGGTAAAGTCTCTCTGCCACCTATTCAGCAGTGGCCACACAATCTTCAAATACTCTTTGATGATCCACATGACCACACACAGTTCAAAAAGAAAATCAGAGAGTACAATAATGCTCTGGCTTTCACTTCTGTGGGTGTTGAAATTGATAGACAGGCTGTTCAAAGGGCTGAACCTGCTTCCTTTCGCATTCATGATGCTCTTCATCATCTCATGGGGGCCCTTTTGCCCCCAAATTATCTTCAACCATCCTATGCCCAGCTTCACATCTATGATCCTCAGGAGGCAACCAACAAATCTATCCAGAGAAATCCTCAACTCCAACCTGACATCTTGCTGGATTTACACTCCACTCTTAGAGATGTTATATAACCCTTATGCCCCTCTTTATAGACAAGCATATGATGTTATGAGTCAGTTTCTTTCTTTTGTCTGTTGTTGCATCTCATCTCATCACTCACATTTATAGGCTAAATCACCTGAGAAACACACTGATATCAGAATGAGACTTCACTTTGAGCAGGTCAATGATCAGAAAAGATATAACCTTTTCACTGTGAATGAGATAGCTGCCATAGTTTCTGGTAATGGTTCAGAAAACATCAGATCTGATCATGCCATTCTACTTCATTTTCAAGGTGGTGGCCTTCATTGCATCAGTAACTTACACCCTTCCTATCTTTCCCTTCACTATGTTCTCTTCTTTTCACATAGTGAAGAAGGTTGGCACTTGGACATTCCATTGCAAAATATCAATGGCCAGCCCCATTGCTCAAAGAAAGTCACTCAGCTTCTCTAGTATGCCTATATACTTTATGTTTGTCCTTCAGAGATAGAGCCCTCCAATATCTTCAAAGGTGGAAGACTGTTTCAGTAGCTGGTCTGTGATGCTTGGGTATCCATTGAGTAGTGTAATCTTACATGAGCTGCCAACAATCAAGTAAAACTCAAAGCTGATCTTTACCAAGGAATAGCAGACCATTTGAATCAGGATGGGGCTCAAAACATGGGTCAGGTTGGATGTGTCATCCTTTCCTCCACTCACAAGGGAAGTGTTTGTCAAATGCAACAGCTCCTTTATGATTCTCTGGCCATCTGTAAAGAGTTCAGAAAGCCAGATCTCTTTTTGACCATGACTGCCAATGGAAGCTGGCCTGAGATCACTCAAAATATTTTCCCTTGTGTGTACATTCACTTAATCTTTCTTCATTTCTTGATTCTCATCATGTCTCATCTGTCAGGTCAAACTGCTGTGGACAGGCCAGATCTGGTTGCCAGAGTTTTCCATGCTAAACAGCAAGCCTTGCTCAAGAAGATCACTGATGGCTTTTATGGTGATGTGGCTGGCTATGTTTACACAATAGAATATCAAAAGAATGGTCTTCCTCACATGCATCTCTTGGTCTTCCTGGAACAGCAACACAAGATCCAGAGTGTAGAGCAGATAGATGCCATTATTTCAGCTCGAATTCCTGATCTGGAGCTTTACCCTTAGCTCCATAATGCTGTCTCAAAGTACATGCTTCATGGCCCTTGCTCTCCACAGAGATGTCTGGAAAATAATGTCTGCAAGAAATGCTTCCCCAAAGCTTTTACTCCTCAAACTGCTCTCAAGGAGGATAGTTACCCTGATTATGCTCAACCTGACAATACCAGGACCATTCAAAAGCACCAGAATACCTTTACCAACAGGAATGTTGTTCCTCATTCAAGAAAACTCTTGATCCAGTTTGATTGTCATATCAATCTGGAGGTCTGTGGCTCAATCAAGGCTGTCAAGTATATCCACAAGTACATCTACAAGGGTCCTGATCGTGCCACTGTCCAGGCAGAAGGAGTGAATGAGATTCATTTCTATCTTGATGCCAGATACATCTCCTTCACTCAGGCTTGCCACAATATCTTTGAGTTTGCTATCCACAAGGAATGGCCTGCAGTGTATCATCTTCCCGTTCATCTTCCTGGTCAGTGCTCTGTGGTTTTTCATGCTGAGGCTCAGATGGAAAATATGGTCAACAATGTCAAAGACACTCAGCTTCTTGCATGGTTCAAGGTCAATCAGGATGCTGATCTCATTGCTGCTGGTGCCCATGATCACCTACATATATCAAGACTTTTCTAAAAGCTTTGTCTGGAACAAGTCTGATGCCAAGTGGACTGTTCATCAGAGATACAAGGCCATTGATCACATGTGTTCTGTTCCTGTAGCTGCTGGTGAAGCTTTCTATCTTCATCTTTTGCTTACTATAGTCAAAGGTCAGACTTTTGCACTCTCAATACCTCATTGACAACAATTCATTCTTATGTTCTTCTAGGTGCTACATCTTATGAGGATCTTCATACTCTCAATGGCCATCTTCATGACCCTTTCAAAGAGGCCTGCAGGGCACATGGTCTTCTTCAGAATGATAGAGAATGGCTTTCATGTCTTCAGAAGGCTGCCCACTTTAGAATGGGTCCTCAGATGAGAAATCTGTTTGTTGTCATTCTCATTCATTGCTCTCCCATGAATTCTCATCACCTGTGGAAGGCTACAAGAGATAGTCTCTGTAATGATCTGGCTTATCACCTCATTCATGACTATCACATTCCAGAGCCTGCTCAAGACCAGATTCATGACTATGGTTTCTACCTCATATCCCAGGATCTCAGAAGACATGAAAAGCACTTGCAAGACTATCCAAACATGCCTCTACCACAGAGAAACTGGGGTCTTCAAGAAGAAAATCAGATGGTCAATGTTCAGAGAAACTATGACATACCAGAGCTTTGGGACTTTGTTCATAGAGGTCTAGCTACTCTCGATCCTCATCAGAGTGCTCTCTATGATGCAGTCATGCATAGTGTCATTCATGCTCAAGGCACAATGTTCTTCCTTCACAGTGGTGGTGGTTATGGCAAGACTTATCTCTTCAAGATCATTGCTTCAGCTGTTCATGCTAGAGAAGAGATTGTCCTCTGTGTGGCATCCACTGGTCTGGCCTCTTTTCTGCTTCCTGAAGGAAGGACTGCCCATTCCAGGTTCAAGATTCCTATCCCTTGCCATGAACAGTCCACCTGCAATATCAAGAAGGATGATCCTCACCACCAGCTTCTTCAACAGACTTCTCTCATCATCTGGAATGAAGCTGCCTCTCAGCATAGACAAGTCATTGAGACTGTGAATAGATCTCTCTGTGATCTGCTCAACAGGGATCAGTCATTTGAAGGCATCACTGTTCTCTTCAGTGGGGACTTTAGATAGACACTGCCTGTGATTCGGCATGATGCAAGAGAACAGATTGTTTCTGTCACTCTGACTCACTCCAATCTCTGGCTGAACATGTCTGTTCACTATCTGCATCAAACATGCACCTTGGTCAAGATTCTGAGTCTGATAATTGGGCTCAACAACTTCTTCAGATTGGCATCACTGATGGAGATGTATTTCTTCCTGCTCATATAAGATGTGGCACCACCATGGAATCTCTCATTGACTCTATCTACTCCAAACTTCTTGCTGGAAATCAGCAACTCTCCAACCAGTACTTTCTGGACAGGATGATCCTCTTCCCCACAAATGTCCAAGTACATCAGATCAATGCCACCATCCTGGGCTCTGTTCTTTCAGAAGACAAGGTGACCTACCTCAGTGCAGACTATGTCACTGATGGGGAATATGGCTACATCCAGGCTGAAGTGCTTCATACCTTCAATCCATCTGGATTTCCCCTGCACAAGCTGGAGTTGAAAGTGAAAGCTCCACTGATCCTGCTGAGAAACTTGGATCCTTTGCATGGTCTGTACAATGGGACAAGACTGAGGCTGCTGAGGTCAAACCCAAGAGTGCAGGAGTGTTCTGTGTTGTCAGAGAATGGAGAAGGAAATGTAGTGTTCATCCCCATGATGGCATTTGACAGTGGTATGGAAGACTCACCAGTGCCATTCAGAAGACTGCAATTTCCAGTGCATCTGGCCTATGCAATGACCATCAAGAAGGCCCAAGGACAGACAGTGAGACATGTGGGGCTGAATCTGAGCTCTCCTGTGTTTTCTCATGAACAATTGTATGTGGGACTGTCTAGATGTACCCACTCAAGAAACATCAAGATACTGTTTCCTGATGAAGATGAGAACAAGGTTGGAAACATTGTATGGACTGAAGTATTTAGAAGACCTGAGATTCGAAATGTTTTAGATAGAATGCTTGATTGTATAAAGTGTTCAGTTTTTCCCTTTCTATCATGGATGAAAAGCTAAAGATGAAAAGTCAGGATTGAGATGATTAGATTGAGATGTGGACTGACAGTATAAGAATGAGTGGTAATGTCAGCCCAACACCAGTGCAACATTGAATGTGACAAGATGATAAAAGTGAAGGATGTAATTTGCACTACTGTACTGATTAATGTTATGTTCAACCTAGACGAGGGCGGACATAGAACCTTAAGGGCTACAGACTGAACTGTGGATGAAGTGACAATGGAGCTTGACAATTGCAAGATGTCTACAAGGAGCCTACCTACTAGCAAGGTTTGGTGACGAAGAATGCTACCAAGCTAACGGTGGCCGAAGGTACTACTGAGTGAACGGTGGACAAGAAGTCTGCCTACTATTGAGGACAGACAAAGAGGACTTCCCTTTGAAGGGTGGTGACAAAGGAGACCTCTAGGTGAGGTCGATGATGGAGACTTCCCACTTAAGGGCAGTTCACAGCAATGAGGAGCAAGAAGGTATTGAGGCTACCCTTGAGCCTGTATTGTGGAGTGGGAACAATGATGTATTCCAGCGATGGTACAAAAGCAGGGGAGAGAAAGGTAAGACTAGACTAAGGTTTACATGTGCAATGACATGGGTTTATATAAGTAAGGGAATTCAGGGTAGGCATGGAATGGAATGGAATATGATGGAAGGAATCACTGACTGAGCAAGTGGAGTGGAATTGCATGGAATGCAATGGAAACAGACAGTAAGTCATGGTATCATAGTCAGCAATGAAAAGAAAAAAACACCCAAGTTGGAACTTATACTCATGTGTATGTAAGTAATAAGTCAAAGGAAAAGCATAGTCTGAGGTAAATCATAACAATTAATTGTGAGTATGAGAGCTAAAACAAGGCCAGTAAGAAAATTGAGGCAAAGAATGGATTTTGTTATTGACCATACCCATAACATGACACACTTTGATTCTTGCTAAAAAAAAAAAACTGACTAATGAATGCAAGCAAAGCACCAAAGGCACTTTGCTTGCATTCACCTTCTTTAAATTTCCCCTCACCCTACTGAATGCAAGCAGAGTGTCAAATGCACTTAGCAAGCATTTACCTTCCATTTGAACATTATCTCTTGAATGACTTCAAAGCCCTCTTACTATCAAATGCAAGCAGAGTGCAAAAGGCACTTAGTGAGCATTCTCCATCCATTGAAATATTATTCCTTGAATGACATATATCAAAGCCCTCTCACTACTAAATGCAAGCAGAGTGCCAAAGGCACTCAGTGAGCATTCACCTCCCATTTGAATCTTATTCCATAAAACTAGAATGACTTGTATCAAAGGCACAAGCAGCAGGTGAAACAAGCTTGTACCATTTTGTGGAAGTATCTGTGAAAAGTTAGCTCCATAGCCTCTGCTGTTATACACCCACAAATCAGGAGATCATTTCATTTGACTGCTGAAAATGCTCTCCTATGTGCCTCACAGGCAGGCCAGTCAGACATGTATAGAGAAAAATTACAAGTTGCTCCTCCAATGAAATGAACCTGGAGTTGGTGTGTCCAAGATATCTGAAAATCTTGATGAGATCTTTGAATACCTCTATGTGCATCCCAAGTTCATTCTGGATCCATTCAGAATGGCCTGTCAAAAGTTCAAGGACCCACTCTGCATTAGTTAAGATCAACATATGATAAGGCTCCAAGTCTTTGGGGACTGAGTCCAAAAAAACAAAGGTGGCAGCCACAGCACAGATAATGATGTTCAATAGCATGGCCATCAGGGGGAGGAGTCACTTTGGTATCTCTGGTCATAGGATATGCATCATGGAAGGCATGGCAGGGGCTGCAGGGTTTCAGAGTTTCAAGTCAGTTCCTGGTGATGTGCCAGTTGTGCCAGTGCAGCAGAGGTGCACCTGCTATGTATAAACAAATGACAACAACTATGGACAATCCAAGCTGTTCGATGACATCAGTGTCATCACGTCCCATCCTCTGTCATTCTGCTGGCTGTGGTCAACCACTTCAACAATCTCATCAACTCCTTGGGGCATGATTCCTTTGTCAACCTGATCAACTCTTCAAAGCTGTACATACAACCCTCAACCACCCCATGTTCTGTCACATTGACTTCAGTTTCTTCAGCCTTGACCTCTCATTCAAAGGCAGCAAATAAAGCATCAACCTCATCCAAAGAGATTGCTTCAGGTCCTGCAAGATCCTCTTCAGGTTGCATGAGAAGTGCAGCAATATGAACACTGCATAACTCACTGAAGGAGGTGGGTGTTTGCCTCACTTTTCTGCTTGTCAATTAGAGGATGGTTGACATAACCACTGAGTGACCCAGAGTGCTTCTTGCACTTCCCAACTTGAATAGGGATAACTTGGTCTGAGGCACTATGACTGAGATTGTTGGGGTTACCACATCTGGAAAAAAAGGTTTGACTAAGCAGTGAGATAAGCTGGTCATTATCACCACATTGTCAACATTGTGCAATATTGTCATCACCACTCTTGACTTCACTACCTAGACAAATATTGCAAATTTAATTATTACCTACAATATGTATCTCAATGATGACAACCACTGACAACTGTGACTACTATGTTACCACATCAACACGGAAGTGAAAGTAAACATGATCACATCTATGCTAATACACAGCCACACATGTTATGGTACATGGTGCCTATACTGCTTGAAAGTGTGGAGATCAATGTATCTGTTCAAATAAAAAAAACATTGAACACAGCTAATGCATGACCAGAATTGACAGCCCTGCTGGAAATTTTGGGGACTAGATGACATGGTTGGATGATGTGGGACACATGAACTACAGTTGCATTTGAAAGGCAATTTTGTGAAGAATGAGTGATCTGAAACATCCCTATTGTGTCATTGAAGGAATTAAGGGGCTTGAACCAGTGGACATATGTGAGCAGTTCAGAACATTTGCCAAGATGAGAGGGTAGCATGAAAATTGTTCAGATTTCAGCCACATGCAATCCTACAGGATATACCAAATGAGATTGTGATCAGTAGGGAAATAAGGACCCATCAAAAAAAGCAAGGACATACCATGTAGTACACCGGAACTCTGTGCTGCAGCCTCTTCATCAACACAGATCAAAATGGTATCAAAGTGAGCAGGCATAGGTGATTTACATGGACCATTGGAACATTGTGGATGACACTGGATTCTTGTTGAGTTGTCACATGACAGATGGATGGTCGGTGCTAGCGAGATGACAAGGTTGCTGAAGCAATCAAACTGGTCATTTATGCTAAATGTGAGACGTTGGGGAGCATTGGGCAATTTGGAGATGAAATCATGAAGTGCCTCAGTAAAGTTAACAGTGCTGTGGTACACTATTAGATACAACACTGTTTTTTTCAGAAAGTGAGGGTGGTAATTTATTTGATATTTTGGACCCACAGCCAAATGGTTCAGAGTCAGTGTGTTTCCCTCTCAGCTGTGCCAATCCAGAAAAGTTTTGAACCATATCACAGCCTCTTGGCACTGAAGCCATTTGGTCATTTGAATGGCACAGTCCTTCCAGTTGCTCTTCACATATGCTTTCTTTGCATAGTCTATATGCAATCATTCTGAGTATTCAGTATTGAGACCATCGAGGCTACCAAACATTTTGATAGTTTCAACATAATGCTGAAGCGAATGTAATTTGGGAATGTTGAAGTGATCATGGCATTTGAGGTTGATAAAGATATCCTTTGTGTCATGAAAATCATTGAGGGCTTGTGTCAGAGCAGCAACAGTATCGTCTGTGTGGGACTGATACTGAGCTAAGTAGATGAAGTCAAGTAAAGCACACCCAGCCTTAATGACATCATGGTGTGGTGTCATTCCAATGAGGGCACTCACAAAGACACGTTCTAGCTGTTTATGGTCACCTGCCATCCACTGCTTGACCTTTGAGATGCTGTCCTTAAAATGTCGTGGTCCTGGATGGAAGGGCATGGCCTGGAAATCTGCATCGAAGTTCTTCTTCCCTGCAATACTCGAACACCATTTCTTCAGGTGATCCTTGAATACTCCTTGGTGTAGTTGATGGAGAATGTCTGATGTAATGGAGATGAAAATGTCAGTATGAGGAAGGTCCGCCCAGAAAGGCGAAAAAATGGGTCACAGACCATGAGCAATGAACTTGGGTGGGCAATGACCAGAAGCTTGAGCATGTAGTACATCCAATGTTTCTGTTTGGCTGTGAAGCGGACTCAGAAATTTGGAGTTTGCACCTTGTTGGTCGGCTCACACAAGGCACTTGGGACACTGGTTCTCTGCACAACATGCAACCAAACACTGCTCTGGGTGATCACCAATATAAGCAGCAAGAATGAAGAAGACACATCTGATTTGCCCATCAGCACACACCATGTCCATGCCATCATTCCCAGCAGCTACAAGAGGCTGAAGAATTCTCTTCATACAGTAATGGAAGAGTCAGTGGCAAGTGACAAAGTCATCCTCCAGAGACTCCAGTTTCAAGACAGGTAAGTAACCCAACAAAGTGGAGGCATGGCATGCTGGCTGATGGCATGTTTGTTTTGTGATGTTACTGATAGTGAGGTAGACTGGCCATCGATTTTGTCACCCTTGAACTGTGATAGCTCTGTTTTGTCTGATGTGAGGATCACTGGAGCGATTGTTGCTCCTGCTGGTAGGTGGCTCTGATGCCATGCAAGATTTCAATCAGTTCCTGAATGCACTGCAGCACTCACTTGGGTTTTCCACCACCAGTCTCCAGTCCACATCTCATTGTACTATCACATCTGCCCATCACAGTCAACATAAACTTTTTCAGGTGTGTAAGCCATTTCTCCATGAAATGCAGGATTACTGATCAGCTCTTGCACACAAGCAATGGGGTCTCACAGCCAAAGTTCCAGTTTTTCAATGTCTTCTCCATCAACATTGTCATTATTTTCCATGGGTTTGATGTGTTCTTCTTCATGGACTCAAACAAGCTCACAAGTCCATTCTGGGCCAGTGGGAAGTTGGTCAATGGCTTTCATGAATGTATATTTGCTGTGATAACTTGGCTGAGTTTGATTGCGTGTCTATGCACTGTTAGATATGTATTGCTATTCCAATGGTGAACCATCCACTCACAATGGATAATTTTAGGTATTTTTCCATAGCTTGCTGTGTAATGTTGTTAATAAGCCACTCTGCTAGCTCCCACTCCTCTTTATTGGTGAACGGTGCATAAATCCCCTTTCCAGAGGCATCTTGTATGTCATTCATGACTTCAAAAGGGGTCTTGGCCTCACCAATAACCTCTGCAGCCGGTTTCACGTGAAACTCCATTGCATATCAGGAAAATAGTCCAATGTTTGTGTTGTTGTCATTCACTTCTGTCTGGTCTTGCTCGTATTGCTCTCCTTCATATTCCTATTGAAAATGTGGTTCTTTAGCTTGGAAATCATTAAAACGGGGTATGTGATTAATATCAGGTAATATTGATGATCATTGATGACCTTCATTAATGTCTGGACCATCCAAATGATGGTGTGAAGCCCAGATAGCAGCTGCTTGGCAGGGTGCAGAGTGTGCAATATGTTAGCATGCTGCACTAGAAGTGGAGAAGCCTTGTCCACAATAGCCGCAAGGATATGGAAGGTATGTTCAGATAGATGCAATGCAAGGCATGACAAAGTAGAGTGAAATGTGCTGAGGTGAGCATCGTGTTTACCACTTGCCTGGTCTCCAGCTCACCTATTGCTGAAATTTGGGCTACATTATCCAAAACAGAACACATTGAATCTGTTGACCCTGTTGTTTGGCCTGCCACATATTTAATGGTGCACTTCATCCTTCAGGCCCCCCACCCCAAAATTTTTCCTCCAACACAGTAAACTACCCATAGAGTTCCCTCCCATTTGCTCTTTTACATGATCAAGCTCACCAACAAGCAGTCTTCTGATCATGGTCAATCCACTCATGGACACATTCATCGCCCTATGGAGAAGGTTCAAGTGATGTTAAATGTGTTCTTGCAACCATTCAAAGTAATTTTTTTCTGACTATGCTGCTTGTGTCACAGAAGACCAACAACAAGACAAGTTAGCTTCTGAATGGTGAAAGACAGATAAAATGGGTGTGATGCCAACCACTGGACTAGTCCAAGGTAGACAATAAGTAAAGAAGGGTATGAGTGGTACTCATCCCTAAGGGATTCCTAAAGGTTGTAAAGTGAGAAGGGGACAGAATCAAGGTGCTTCCTGCATGTTAGAGAGGGATCTGGTGTGTATCTGATAGGGATCCAGTATGTATCTGGTAGTGAGAGTTCACTGGATCAAAAGTACCCAGTCAAGAATGAGGACCAAGCATGAGGAGGATGATGAGGACAAGGAGGACA
This sequence comes from Pulveroboletus cf. aberrans, assembly GCA_038094155.1. Taxonomy (NCBI): domain Eukaryota; kingdom Fungi; phylum Basidiomycota; class Agaricomycetes; order Boletales; family Boletaceae; genus Pulveroboletus; species Pulveroboletus cf. aberrans. Next base: position 10,737 of record JBBPTO010002311.1, read on the forward strand.
ACAATGGGGAAACATCTCACAGAAGTTCAGATGGGGATCTGATGAGTCAAAAAAAGTGTTCATAATTTTGGAGGGTGCAAATTTTTTAGTCAGGGCATTTCCCTTGACTTTTGACTGACAGCTAGTCTAGCCATGACATATAGCACCCATAAGTAAAGATAGTGTCCATCACCCCATTATCAGCAGGGATAGATCACCAACAAATAAAAAAGGAAATATAACCACTGCTGCACCACATCTGGTTATATGGATGGGTGGAGAATGGTAAGTACTTCAAAAAAAGGACAGGAAACTGGACCTGGATGATACCAGATACATACAGTGAGCTCAAAAACCCTTTTCATGTTGGCCTCATTTGCAGTGTGTGATGCACACTGCCTACCCCTGTGGGAATTTCGCTTAGCTTTGGTGGAGTTATAAATAGACCTTACTCCTGGCTATCTGAATGGTCCCTGAGTTATGTGAT
>JBBPTO010002312.1:0-11199 GCA_038094155.1 Pulveroboletus cf. aberrans
AGTCAAGGATCCTCACCTCCTGGTACTGGAAATTCTGAGACTTTAATTAGTCAACAAGAAAATCCAGAAACACCTCCTGAAAATCTGCATTCATCCAGTGGTTCAAATCCTCCAAGATCCGAAAATTCCGGTTTCAATCCATTGCATCATCTGCACCATTCTCTTATAACATCTATTTCTATTCTTGTTCAGGCCATTCAAAACATCTTAGCAGAGCAAGCTCAGTCCTTACAACAACAAGCAGAGTTGTTGGGATTGTTGCCTCAAGATCTTCCAACACTTGAGTCACTTCCTTTGCAACAATCATCTATTTCTCCAACACCTGCTCTGACACTTGCTTCTAAAGAAGACCTATTTGGTGAACCTGATTACACAATAAGATTTCAGAACTTCCTTTCTTTGGAAAGTTTCCCAGAAGAGCTTAAGATAAGGCTTATCAACTGGGACCTGGCTGCCCGAAGAGGTACTTTGATCAATACTTGCAGATTAATTTCCATTTTGGGAAGAGCTATCCACTCCTCAGACTTGGTATTTCCTGGAGTTTCACTTTTTGCACCCTGTACCTAATGTACTATCCTCATATAGAGAGGAGGAGTACATTGCTGTGAATTTAACAAAAAGATCCTGGTTGCAAGGAGATCTCCAGAAGATCCCCTTGATCTACATATAACCGAACCATTTTACCAAGTGGTCAAGACCAGTGATGTCACAGAGGTACATCCAGGTATACCAAAGAAGGTGCCTTGCACCTGGTGCAACTGCTACTTTCTGAGAGGCAAAGCTCATATCTGCACTGGGAATGATAATCAAATTGTCCAAAGAAGGGGCTTTCAGGATCCTTTATTAGCCCACTCAGGATCCCCCTTCATCATCGTCCCAGAACACCTCTACTCCCACCTTGATCAACAATATCTCATACCAGGTCAATATGCTGAACTTCCACTCCTACATTCATCATCTTCCCATCCTCTCCTGCCATCACCATCTTCACCCAGACATTCCCAACTTTCATCTGGAACAAGTTCTGGTCCTTCCTTGCCTTCATCTTCAGGATGATGGGGTCCCTTTGAATCTCAATCTGCATCCATATATGGCCCTTTCAGGGCAAGTGAAGACCAATCATGATGAATTTCAGAATCAAATGTATCTGAGGCAATGGCAATGAGCAGAGGTCAAAGAAGAAAACATCTTGGAGATGGGAGAAGAGTGGGTCCAGTCAGATTCAAACCAACTGCCCCACCTTCAACAAGTCTACTGGATCAATCCACTAGGCAAAATCTGGTACCAAGTTCCTCTACCCTGGTTGAGCTCCCCCTTCACCTCCATCTGGACTACATCAATTTTGGAGTTTGGCACAGGGGAGAATACCTCATGATTCCATGCCCAAAGGTCTATTCATTTTCTCATGCATACATCCAACCTCAGATGGTCAATTTCCTAATACCAAGGCTGGCTGGATCAAGACCAAGTGGATGTCGATGGACAGAGCAGGGATTAATAGCTGTGCTTACAATGAGGAACCTCTGGTGAATATTTATTAAGGTGCAGGTTGGGCATTCCTGATGCAGTCTTATCATGAAACTCATCACATCCAAGCTCACTGGTTTGGATTCGAGGTGATTCAGAGGAATCACTGCAATCCCACTCACAACAAACTTCTTCTTCAGTCTCTTCATCCTAACCTTGAAGTAGAAGAAGGCGATTGGAGGGTAACAGGAGATCCTGAGGAGTTTCCTTCTCAGAAAATGATGCTGATCATCATGGACCATAAACTTCATCTTCATTGGCAATCTCTTCCTTCTTTCAGGGGCTTAATGGCTATTCAACATCACATAATCTATGATACTGACAAAGAATGCCAGATAATCTACCAAGGTTTTGCAGATGAGGCCCTGGAAAGATGTCTTGGATGAGATTATAGAAGACTATGGTAAAGAAGAGCTGCCATCATTGGAGAAGAAAAACATAGGCATCTCAGAATGGTTTAAAGACAATTCTCCTTTTTTCACAGAAGTTCCTCACTCCTGGGCTCTTCCCTATTCATCTTCTTTTTTATATTCCTTCAACTTCAATGAGCCTTTTTGAAGCTTTCTCGAACTATGTGTCTATTTCTCTCAAGTCTTCTCTATTCCTTACGTCACATGTTCTGTTCAAAACATCTTAATTCATCCTGGGATACTTTCCAATGATGTATTGCCAAACCCACATTTCTTTGTGAAGACATACTTTATAAACTTTGAAGCAATATCATCAAAACCAATGCCAAAATGGCATTGAGTTACAAAAACTCCCAGTCCCATAAATCAAACAAGACATAAGAAACTAAGAACAAAGAAATGGAAAATGAGGAGAGATTGAGAATCAAAGCAAAAAAGAAGGAGAAAGGCCTGGAGAAGGCAAAGCTTAACCTCAGAGGAAGGATCTGCTGCAGAAGTCAAAGAGCACCTACTCTCTTCACATGATGCAACTCAGGAACCTGAAATACAGGATCTAACCGAAAATGAACCACCTATGAATATAACAGATCAAATCAGGATACCAGGAAGATCAGTTAACACTGATCAAAGATCTAATGATGGAAGACCAGACTTTCAGGCTATTTTTTATCATTACAGGTTTGATGACATCTTTAATCAACATTTTACTGACATTGTTCTTCTTAGCCGAAATTAAAATGGCTCAACTTCCCACTGATCCTACAACTCTTCAAACTGATGGTACTCTTTTGGGTTGCATTCCTGTTCTAACTGGTCACAATAATTACCTGGAATGGAGAGAAAGAATGAAGAACTTTCTTAAGGCTTACAACCTTTGGAAACTTGCTGGTGAATCATGCACTTGGGTTGGCACTGTTGCAGCAAGCAGAGCAAACTGGTGTTTGCTCAATGACAGAGTCTGTGGAAACCTTTGCATGTCTGTAGACACCAACATTGCTGCAAGACTTTTCATCTATGACCAACACTACATCGTTGGTGGCACTGAAGCTGATGCCAATGACATCACTAACTCCAAGACCCATGACACTTGGATCACTCTACAGAATCTCTATCAAGCATCAGGGATTTCAGCACAGTTCAGCCTTCAAACTGACCTCAACAATGTCAAGATCAGAACTGACAGTGTTGAACAATTCACAAAGGACATGAATCGTGTCCAAACTCTCTTCAACAAGCTTGAATTGGCAGGAGACAATCAAGCTGAATCTGCTCAAGCCATGCACTGCATGGTTCGACTACCAAAACACCTCAATCACCTTGTGTCAAACTTGACACAATCTACCAATATCAGCAATCTTACCCAAGATCATGTTCACAATGCTGTTTTTGCAGAGATAAATCTCAAAAAAGCGCAAGGAACACAAGGTCCTTCAAAAGGACATGCCAAGGTTGTTGCAGAAGCATCAAGTGCAACTGCAAATCGAACAAATCCTTTCAAGAGAGGGCCACCTCAGCAAAATAGATGGCAATCTCAAACCATGGGTCAAAGCTCACAACAAAGCTCCAGTGAGCACATCCAAGGTAAAGGATGGCAGCAAGCCCAAAAGAAAGGATTTAGACCTGGTGCCTCTCAACATCAAGAGAAAAAGCAACAGAGGCGCTTCGATTATCAAAACCAAAAGAAAAAGACTGGAAAAGGATGAGGATCTGGTGCAAAGATGATAGAAGGTTTTGTAGAAATGGTAGATGATGCATAGGTTGAAGAAGATGCTGACATTAGAGACTGTCCTAATCCTCTCAGCACCACCCTCAATGGTGAACAGGATGAAGACACCAGAATGAATATGGCTGGTGCACCACCTTAAGTATGGGATGCTCCATACACAGCACCACCCATACCCATTCAACTGGTGGCATCCTCCAATCCATCAATCATCTTGCTTCCAGAAGAGCCTATGCTCATTGGTAGGCCCTTTCTTATCCCAAAGTGTACTCTCTCATTCTAACCCACTTAATTGTGGAGACAACCTGCCAGAAGGCAAAGACCCTTCTAATCAAATGGAAGGAGGAGCACAAACACCTCTAGTATGCAACAGGAGAAAAGATAAAAAAGAAAAAAGGAAGCAGACTCTATTTCAAGGAGGTTTAACCAATCAAACAGAAAATGTAATGTGGGAAGATCAACCTCATTGGTATGCAGATCATCATAAACCCTGTGGTTATTTCAGCTATGGTTATTACCATTCAAACCAGGATACCCCTGGGTATTACTCTAAGAACAATCATTATAATCTAGATGGATTACCATGTAAACCTTGGAGAGCAATCTACTTATGGTGACTGTTATACTGTGAGAGACAAGAACACGGGAATGAATGGCCTAGCCACATCTTCCTCAATGCAAAATGTATCTACAATCACAGACTTCCAAGCACAAGATCATTGGCTTGTTGACAGCAGATGTTCTGATCATCTTTCACCATATATAGATGACTTCACCTACATAGGAAACAGAACATGGTATGCTAAAACCGCTGATAATTCACCTTTAATAGGATATGGACCTGGGAAGGCTATCATTTAACAAGATAGAAAACCTCCGGTCACCCTAGAAAAAGCCTAGTACACACCAAAAGCAAAAGAGCATCTACTTTCACTTCCAACTCTCACTCTGCATGGCTTCAGATGTGAGATTGAAGGAAAAGAATCCAGAATTTGAAACAAGTGTGGTAGACTTGTAATACAGGCGTCTGCTTTATCACCACAGTCAAAGTTACATTGGTTTCAGTTGTCTCAGATCACACCAATGAACCATCAAGCAGCCACACTGCAAGAGACCTCTTCATATGAAATATGGCACCAGCACTTTGGACATACAAGCAACAATGCTGTAAAGTAGCTACAGGACTTGGAATGAAGTCCTAAGCAAATAAGTAGGGTGCAAGTGTAGGTCTCAACCCAGGAGATTGCAAAGAGAATGAAAGAGGACTATAAGAAAGGCTCACTGATTGTCCACAGAACACTGGATAACTGAGTCTGGAATCCCCCCGTTTGATAGGGCTAGGAAACCAACTTTAGTGTTGCAGGACTTGGACAGGAATAAGGGAAACTGGAGGAGAACTGGCTTAGGATTGGTACTGAGTGGAACTAGATGGCTTGCATAGTGATGGTAGGGGAGTTACATCCTAATTCAGGCATACTCAAATGATATATGACAAGAGAAAACACAAAAGAAGACTACTCAACTCTAAAAGAATGTGCAGGAAAGTGATCTGGTGCATGGAAATGCGGTATCCAGTGGACCAGATAGGTATTCTGTATGCATGGATCCAGATCCAGCACATCGAATTGAAAGGAAATGGTAGACAAATGGTAGACAGATCCAAAACTAACCTTCAGACAACTACCGGATCGACTTGGATCAGGATTGGCAGTGGCACAGATTGACTAGAGCATAGAATAGGGACTAGAGATGGCTAGGGATGATCAGATATCACTGTAGGAAACTGTACTTTCCTACAACACTTTAAGACATGGAGTCAAAAATCTGACTGGCCTACCTCAATATGCCACTCCTATGTCTCATCCTCCTTGTAAATGATGTGCTATGGGCAAAATGTCCAACAGATCCTTTTCAGACTCTTCAAAAAGAGCAACATGAACACTTGAACTGGTACACACAGATCTTATGGGTCCTTACCCTGTGAAACCAAGATCAAGAGCACATTATGTTCTTACTTTTATAGATGATCACTCTGGTTTTGCCCTTGTTGCATTTATCAGAGACAAAGCTGCTGCTGCACAACACTTTCAAAATATGGTTTCTTGGGCTGAAACCTTTACTGGTCAACACCTCACCTCTGTTCATTCAGACTAAGAAGGAGAATTCATGGGCAAACTTCATGCATTCTTCACTTCTAGGGGTATCACTCATCAAACAACAGTATCTCATACCCCTCAACAAAATGGATGAGCAGAAAGATTTAACAGAACCATAATGGAAAAAGCAGAAGCTATGTGACATCATGCATGCTTATCAAAAGCGTTTTGGCAAGATGCAGTAGAAACAGCAACCTTCATCTATAACAGACAACCAATGCATTGTCACAACTGGAAAACCCCTATTGAAATCTTCAAAAGTGGTAACAAGCCAGATGTCTCTTACTTCCGAGTATTCAGATGTAAAGCATTTGTCCACATAACTCCAGAAAAAAGAAGAGACAAACTCAGCACAAAAGCTGAAGAAATGATCTTTATAGGTTATATACCAAACACCAAAGGATGGAGATTTTGGTCAACAACCAGGAGGAGAGTATTTGACTCTACTCAAGCTGTATTCAATGAATCAGTGTTCCCTCATTGTCTCAAAAACCAAGAAGATGGACCAATTCCAATTCCAGTAGGTGCCAAAGAAACAATAGCAAATGACACCCCTATTAATCAAGAAGATCAAGAATCTCAAGAAATATCAGTACAACCTCGAGATCTGGTAGTACCACTACCAATACCAAGAGCAAATTTGAATCCCAATCAACCATAAGCACCACTAGAAGGCAGTACTAGTGATGAAGACTCATCAGGAGATCATCTAAACACATCTTCCACTTCATCAACATCATCAACTCCCTCTAAAGTCTCTACTCCAAAGAAGATGGATCCACCACCTTCATATCACTCTGTACCTCCCTCTCCTTTTAGACAAGGAAGAAAGCGTCCACCATCAAAGGAAGACGTAGACAGACACAAAGCAAAACAGAAACTACTTCCACAACAAGAAGTAACTAAATCAGAGGAATCTGATTCAATAAGGAAAAAAGACTGGATGCCATCAAGGCAAACTGAAGATGAATCTCTTGTGAGATTCAGAGCACATTCTCATCAATACCATCCTACAAGGAGAGAATGTGAACAAACCTTCAGACCTTCTCAAGAGCCTGTTTGAAGATCCACAAGGATTGCCCAAAGAAGAGTTCAACCAGACTCTGCCTATGGAGATCTCACTTCTATTAAGATAGAACAACAGGGAATAAGGGCTTCAATGCAAACCTCTATTCAAGAGGATGTACAAATTCAGGAGGAGCAAGTTCAAGAAGAACAAGCTCATGATGAAGAAATGGAAGAACCAACCAATCAAGAAGGTCTAGAACAACTTTATGAATCAATGTCTAGCTTGGTTGCTCAACACTTGATCAAGCAAGAGTCAAACTTCAGACAAGACGGACAAGTCATGTCACAGGGTTGGATAAACGGACTATTGGCAGCAACAGTAACAGGATCTGCTGATTGGAAAGTGCCAATACATTACAAAGACATTTCCAAACTTCCTCAAGAACAACAGGATGCATGGCAGACTGCATGTGAAGAGAAAATGAAATCTCTACATGACAGGAAAGTCTGGAAGCTTGTAAATTTGCCCAGGGACCATCAACCAGTGAAATGGAGATGAGTTTTTGTTATCAGAACAGGCAACCATGTCAAAGCAAGATATGTTGCAAAAGGCTTCACACAAATCTTCAGTGTGGACTATGAAGATACCTTTTCATCTGTCACTTGATTTGAGACAGTCAGGTTCCTTCTAGCTCTAGTAGCACTACATGATTGGGAAATATCAGCACTAGACATCAAAACAGCATTCCTGTATGGAGATCTCAATGAAGAGATCTACATGACACAACCAGAAGGCTTCATAGATCTCAGAAATCCCCCAAAAGTCTGTCTATTGAATAAAGCCATATATGAACTAAAGCAAGCCATGCTCCAATGGAACAAGGCACTTCATGTGTTACAATTTACCTTGGACTACACTTTTCCTTTGACTTATCGCTTACATACACATGGATATAAGTTCCAACTCAGACATTTATTTCTTTTTATCACTGACTATGATACCCTGACTCATTGTTTACTTTCATCACATTTCATCCAATTCTACCTCACTTGCTTCATCAGCAATTCCTTCCATCATATTCTCTTACATTCCATGCCTACCCTAGATCCCCTTACATACATAAACCCTATGTCGATGCACATGTAAACCTTAGTCTGGTCTTACCTCCTACCCTTTCTATCTCTTGTACCATCGCTCCAGGAATACATTGGTGTTCCCACTGCTCAATACAGGCCTAAAGGGAGCCTTAATATCTTCTTGCTCTTCATCGCTCAGTACCACCCTTAAGTGGGAAGTCTCCATCGTCAACCTCATCTAGAGGTCTCCTTGATCACCACCCTTCAAAGGAAAGTCCTCATCATCTGTCCTCAATAGTAGGCAGACTCCTCGTCCACCATTAACTTGGTAGTACTTCTGGCCACCATTAGCTCAGTAGCACTCTTTGTTGCCAAACCTCACTAGTAGGTAGGCTTCTTCAAGATGTCTTGCAATCATTAAGTTCTGTCATCACTTCATCCATGGTTCAGTCTGTAGCCCTTGAGGTCCTACATCTGCCCTTGTTAGGTTGAATGTAACAAAAGACTAGACTCTCTCCCTGTACTGGCTACTTTCATGTAAGCCACCATTCACCCATATCGCCCCTCTGCCAACCCCCTTCATGGGGAATCCTTTCATCACCCACATGCACCACCACTGTTAAGACCGGAACATCCTCTGCTCAAACTCCGGTCAGAGATCAGAGTTGAAGGGGGAATGAACACCGGAGGTGGTCGGACATCCGGAGGATCGTGTCTGGAGGAGTGAAGGCTCGACGCAGGACTTATGTGTCACGTCTTCACACTGTCACGGCCTTTGTTGGTCGGAGACGCATCGGAGGAACTCCAGAGAGTGAACAGAGGACTGTCTAAGTCGATATTCAGCCTAAGATATCTACGTACTGATACAGGCTTTATATACGGAGAGAAACTGCAGATTAGTAATGGAGGTCAGATGACTAAAGTACTCGGAGGTCAGATAGGCATATGCCAGAGCTGTGCTCTGGGTCAGAAACGAGCTGGAGCTGTGCTATACAGTGTCGGAGGGGTCAGAGAGCGAAGCTAAACTAAATACAGAACAAGGGAAATACGTAAGGGTATCTGAGGTAAGTCCGGAGGGACGGAGGGACAGAGTTGGTGAGAAGTCACTGGAGTATGGACAGAGTTGATCCGGAGGTCGGAGTTGTGTCGATTATATGGGATATGACAGTATCCCCCTTTTAGACCTGAACCCCTGAAGGCCGTTAGGATAAACGGAGTTGGTCAGCTTTGGAGTTCGAAAGAGGGTATAAAGTCCTCAGCGGAGTTGGAACGTGGTTTGATCTCATACCACTACCATGTCCGGAATCGATGACATCAAGTCTTGGTCCAATGCCAATCTTGCGGAGTGTGAGGACGACAGTGACGCCATGTGGGAGGTAAAGACCATGGAGCGGAGGAGGTGGACGAAGATGAGGAAGGAGGAGGAGGCATGCCAAAGGGCAGAGGAGGAGGCATGCCGGAGAGTGGAGGTGGAGGCTCGGAGGGCCGCAGAGGAGGTTGCAAGGCGGGTGGCAGAGGAGGCCACAAGAAGGGTGGCCGAAGAGGCACAGAGGCAGGTGAGTGTGCAGGCCATCTGGTGGAGGGTGACTGATGGAGGGCGATCGGATCAGGCAGGTCCAAGCTCCAGAAAGGGGAAGGAGCAGATGACGGTGGTCCTTGAGGACTGTCGGAGGTGCGATGAGCACAGGCTCGAGTGCGTCCTCAGGCCTGGTAAGTCAACATCGTGCGAGGAATGTCGGGAGGCGAAAGCGAGGTGTGAGAGGCCGGGCAAGGAGAAGGCAGAGCCACAGAAGAGAAAGAAGGTGGAGGCGCCGGAGGGGTCGGAGCACATGCAGAAGAAGGTGTGGCCAGAGGCAGAGGGGAGTGGGTTGGGGTCCAGGACTGATGAAGCCCTGCTCAAGGTGCTTCGGGAGATTCGGGACGCGCTCCATCGTCAAAATCGGGCGTTTGACCGACAAGAGGCGCTGCTGGACGTGCTGGTGCAGCTCAAGGTGGAAGAGCTCTACGGAGAGTCGGAGGGGCCGGAGGATGAATGGCAGAAGGAGGAGGTTGCGGAGGCTGCGGGGGAGTTGGCCAGGTTGGCCAAGGAAAGGGCAGGTGTGCCAATGGAGACGGAGGGAGCAGAGTCCAGAGAGGACTCGGAGGAGTAGTCGATCTGTTCTTCAACCTGTAAATAGTCATGTCGAATGTACATGACTTGACATGGTGCGAAGGGATGACAGGGGAAAAGGGTCGGAGGAGGCCTGAAAAGGCCAGAGTGAATTGGAGGGCGTCAGAGTCGGATGGCAGAAAACGGAGGGCGGAGGGTGGAGTGAGGAGAGGTGAGAGGAGTGGTTGGGAAGCGTGGGAGCGGTTCCTACCCCCCTCTTAGTGTCGACATCCCAGCATCGACAGGGAAGAGAAAACAAATGGAGATTGCTGGAGTGCGGAGGTACTGGAGGTGTCAGAGTGTGATTTCTAAGGCCAAAAGTCTTGAGGGAATGATTCAACCTCGGGTGTACAATAACCTAGAGGCCAAAGAAAAGGAGGAAAGGGTAGTTGTGCTGACGTCCGGCGAAGGACCCAGCAGAGACCGGAGGAGGCGGAGTGCCACAGAGCACGAGAAGCAACTCCGGGAGGGGATGGAGGAAACAGGACGGAGGGAAACGGAGTGAGTTGAAGAACCTCAGAGTGCATCAAGCAGCTCTGGGCAGAGACGGAAAAGAATGGGGGGTGGGGTCGATGCTTTCTAAACAGACCATGTTCCATAGGTCTCCAGCTGATCGGGTTAGGATCCAGAGTGGGCGGATATCGGGACTGTCAGGTGATGATCGACGAGGGCAGGAGGGGATGGAGAGGTGGGGGAGCAGAGAGGGCGGAAGCACACAGAGCGCACGGAGCAACTCCAGGCAAGGGGAGCCGAGAGGTGACGCCATCAAATCTGAACGGCCGTGTTCCAAGGTACTCCTGCCGATCGGGTTAGGATCCAGAGCAGGTGGATGTCGGCGGTATCAGGAGACGGGTCAGGGAGGTCGGAAGGAAGTTGGAGTGGAGATAAGGAGGTACAGAGGGAAGGCAGAGTCCGAGGCAATAGCCCTGCAAATGAACAGAAGGATTTCTTGACTTCTGACGCACAGCAACTAGAGCCAAGGAGAAGGAGGAGAAAGGGGGTGTGAGTGCTGCACTGGGCAGACACAGGTGGAGGGTGGACTGCAGGTCCGAGGCAGAGTGAGGAATGATCCGGGAGCGCGTGGTGTGACCGGAACACCGGAAGCATGCAGAGTGGATCGGAGATGAGGCAGATGTCAAGGAATGGGAA
>JBBPTO010002313.1:0-11195 GCA_038094155.1 Pulveroboletus cf. aberrans
ATTTGTCAAATTCTGACCTGATACAATGGTTATTCTTTGTTAGATTAGCACATTTATAGCATTGGAAACCTGATATTTGTGTTGTGGAAGGAGTAGATAGAATTACAATTTTGTCTATACCTCAGTTCCTGCTTTTGAGTGGCTCACACTGTAGAGGATTTGTGGAATGATGAGAGGAGTAATCTGAAAGACAATGAGAAGAATCAACAAATCAAGTGTCTTCTTCTAGAGGTGGTTTGGTGAAACGGAAAGATCCTTGAGATTCAGAGATAGAACCAGGAACAGGTAGTTCCCAGACATTCTGTTCTCCTTGTTGATGTGGAACCCTTTCAACAGTGGTTCCAACTATGTATATGAACAAGGAAGTGTCTCAAACCAGATCTTCCTTCACAGCATTGATTCTGTTCCAGATGTCATTCACAAAAGGCACAGAGGAGATCATGTTGGAACAGATAGTTCCAGGCAGGAGTATGGCAGATTTGCTGTAGGCAATTGGGCTCCTGAGGACAGGGAGAAGCAGGATTGTATTCTGATATGAAAGTAGAAGTGTCTCTCCTGTGTAAGGAGGGTATCAAAGATACAAGAGCAGGACAGGATGGATGTGAGGAGTGGGATGACAAGGATAAGGATGGTCTCTTCAAAGGTAGTGGAGGATTTGAAGAAGGATCATGAACCTCTTGAGGGGCAGGTCTAGTAGACACTGTAACCAACAAGGAAGTAAGGGTTTGATTAGTTCATTGATTCAGTGAATGAACCATTCAAGATGTGAATTATGATGTTTCCAAAAGGAAGTGGAATGAAGAATGATCCTCCAAAGCTATAAGCGATGGGATGATGTAGCACCATGTGCATGGCATTTCCAAAGATTAAAAATATTCTGGAGAAACCTGCAGCAATACATCTGTCCATAGCACCAAAGGTATGTGACAAGGATGTGCACAAAGTACATCAGAGTACCTTTAGGCAGGGCTCATAACCTAAATAGATGCAAAGATCACTTTGTCTTGTTCTCCAATGTAGCAGACAGTCCTACCAGTCAAGGGACTGATAGGGAGAGGAAAGGTTATGGAAGAACTCATCAAGGGTAAATGGAATATTGCAAGATAGAGGATCTTAGAGTAAGACAGAGAAGGAGGGAACACAACTTGACTGTCTGAGTTACTTAAAGGAACTAGAGGAACTGGAGAGTGACCATGAGGGAGCTCTCCCTAAATATGTTACAGAACTGTTTATCTCTGCATAGATCTCCATCATACATGGATAGGTATGAGTCATGAAACATGACTAGAGAACTGAAATTATCAGTAGGATATGGATACTAGCCAATGGCATAAGTATCTCATCACTATAGTGAATGATAGAACAATATGAGAGCGGAAACAACTGATGATCACATGATCATAACTTAGAGCCTTGGTTATATAACAAAGAGCAGAAAGTGAACATCAAGTTTCAACACATGTCTCATCTCATTCAGTGCAACCAATCTCTTCTCCTGGCTTGCATTTTTTATTCAAATTTTCAGAGGCAACAAATCATGCATGCATGCTAACCTCTCAATAATGGCATCAGTACATATATTCATGACATAGGACATGCAGTAGTTTATCCAACAAACCAACATTGGAATCAAAAGGAAAATAAGAGAGAAGTAGTTCATAGAGGTAACTGTTTCCCACACTCTCCAGGCACTGCATGTGTTCAAAAACATGTTTGACTAATCCTGAACACAATTTGCATAATGATTGTCCATTAAAGGGGGGTCAACCCTGGGCAAGCCCATAAATACTGTGTGAAATGGTTTCTAATGGAATGCCACATGGTGCACTGACCAGTTTATCAAAAGAAGCTGTGCACCATGAAAGCAGATGCTCAGCTGGGTCATGAGATGAATACACAGGCAACAGTGGATGCCATAGTATTGTAGCAACAACAGGTCCATAGAAATGTTCAAAGAAAGCAGCAAGCAAGCTGCTGACACTTCATTCACTGCCATTCAGCAGAGGTATGTCCTCCAATTGTTCCACAAGACACTCAGCAGACAAACCACAAAAACCATTTCAACAGTTGTCAAAATCACAGAGGATGATATTGACACATGTCTGTTTCAGCAAGTTTTTATGGAAAGACACACCAGGTATGGACAATGCAGAATGAAATGACACCTCTACTGACAGACCAACCAAGTTCTGTTCTGAAATGTTGCCTGTGTAAGAAAGCCATAAGAGGAACCTGCAATCTAAATGTCCTATACCAGGTGGGCCATGGGAATGCTCAACAATCTCATTTAGCAATTGGCAATATGTATATTGTGCTTCCATGAAATAATCTGTTGATTTGATAATGGACACTTGAGTCAAATAACAGAAAATACATATTTTCTGTCCATTGGATGAAACCAACCCCACAAAAGTGTCCTGACATACAAAGCAATGATGGGAGTGAGAATTGAGGGCATTTTTTAACCATATACAAAAATTCAACAGAGACTCAAAGCATTTGAAATTTTTATCAGGATAGTATATAGGGTCATAGTAATCTGGATAGTCTTCAACTTCATCAGCCCATCAGGCAGCAAGAGTTCATATGCAATTAAACACATAACAGTTACACAGCACCTTGTCAACAAACCTAGGAGTGAATACACAGGACACATGATACAAGCTCAAACATCAACTCACATGCTATACTTTCTGTAGGCACAATTCAGAGCAAGTTCATTCAAAGCATTCAGAGTGAGGCAAGCGAAAATATAATCCCAAGAACTGTACAGTTATTAGATAATCCTTTCACATTCGCACGATTCGTTTTGCAGAGAGCTGTACATTCTCGCCCGACAAAACCCTGTGGGAGTCAGGGACCTTTCCTACGTCATGCCCTTTACCCTTCCAGAACCTTCTATACCCCTTTTGGGTTGGAATCCTAACACAACGGTAACGTTCTCGTTCAAATAGTCCACGATTGGTTCATACTCGGCCTAATCCCATTACATGTCAGCACATCCTCACACGTGCATGGACTGATATACTCACCCCCACCATGAACAGGTTGATGACATTCAGAGATGCGTTCCCAGCAGGGAAGTCCTGTGGCATGGTGACGGTATAGTTCTCATAGTATTTTCCAGGTTGAGGGTTGTACGGTCCCTGGTAGAGGATGTCGCCCATGTAGGAGCTCGCAGGGTAGCATTGACCCCCGTAGCACGGCGCAAGCCCGATAACGATGGCGACAACATCAATGTTTTCGGGGTAGCCCTGGACGTGCAAGTGAAGAAGAGGGGCATGCAATTGACAGGCGACTCACCCCCATACCGACTTGCACGGTGATTTGGCTGCCAGCAGTAAGAGTACTTCCAGGGACAGGTAATGTGAGCTGAGTCGACTGAGCTAAAGTAGAGACAGCCAAGAACGCGAGCGACAGCGCAGTCTTGAAGAAGCGCATAATCGTCGTAACTAGTCAGAATGGAGTAGGGGTGATTCAGTGATTCGATGAGCAATGCTTCTCTGACCGCCCCTTTATAGCCGCAACAGAATGAGCAGGGGTCTGTGCTCATCAGGCGCATCTTGACCCTCAAACCCTTAAATGGAGGGGCACGCCAGAATTTGACTGCATTCCAGGCCCATTCATCGTTCAGTAAAACCTACCGGAGGAATTCTGCGCACATTCCTCGGGGACAACTGGCCGTAACAGAAGTACAACGATGGGCCCCAGAGAGGTTGTGTGGACGGAGTTAAATCAACCACGGATCAAAGTTGGCTGTACAATTATACATAAGTGAAATGAACAGACGAGCGACGGCGCACGGAGGCACCTCAGGCTGCGTTGGCGATACTTAGGAACGGACAATCCATTCAGGTGTCTGTACCTTCCGAGTTGGACGAATGAACGCCGACGTAACTCAACTTTGATGCTTTGATGCGATGAACAATGCCCCTGTTCCCTCAGAGTCTTCTTCCCTTTCTAGAAGGGGTGTGTCCCTGGCCCTGACTGTCCTCCATGACGGCGGGGACAGTAGTGTTTTCACAGCACAGGTTTTGTGTCTGCGGTCACTTGGGTGCCTTGTCCGAGGATAACCGACCGCAGGATGACAGAAATGATAGGCAAGGGTGCGACAATGAAACGTGCGTCGAGTAAGTTTGGAGTGTGGGAATCCGCGGGTTCCAAGCTCGCACGTCCGTTCGCGTGCACTGAATCATACCTACGTACCTCTCATCTGAATAAACCTCGGCACATCGAAAACTGCAAGAAGAAGGTTCAGTAGAGGTTCATCAAAGTCCACGAACAAGAACGCGAATCGTAAGAGCATCTCCTGCAACATGGCATTTTGGTGGTTCAAGCTCGACCATGACAGTATTTACTCGATCAGCTGGAATTTTGAAGGCCACAGGAAGTCGACGGGCTCCGTTTACTTTGGGTACGGACGAGAGAAATTTACAGCTCAGTGGACGAACAGATATGGGTTGTGGATAAGGACAATCGATTCAAGAAACAAATTCCCGCCTTTTTAGTCACCACCCTTCAACGAAGTTCGAAGAGGTCCCTTCAACTTGAAGTTAACCGTACGATCTCCATTCAACGCCTGGACCTGAAGCAAACCCCGCGACATTTAATCAAAGTTCAGCCTATTCAACCTCCTCTCTTTAATGATCGAACATTTCCCGACGCCCATTTTTTGGTGATAATCAAGGCAGTCTATCTCAGAGAGTAATGGATTTCTTGCTGCTGAGCATTGAGCGCTGATGGGCCAGTTACGCGATGACAGCGCGGTGATAGTCGGCCAGTAATTCTGGGGTTTGTGTTGTACGCGGGTGATTACTGAGATTACGTGGTGCGCTATCCGAGTCTGGCAAAGATCTAATAGTTGATATATTATGAGCCTTCAGCAAAACGTGACGTGCTGAAACTCAAATCCTGATACATCTTGCAGGGCTTATAAGCAGTATCCCCGCATGAGCTCCCTGGCACTCGAGACTCCCGCAGCATTTTGACGTGATCCAATGTCCCTCCACAAAAACATTGCAAGTGCTGTCGCCTCCGTCATCCCCTGGATATACTACTTCGCCGGTGGCATCATAGCCACGACTGCATTCGTTTTCTTATCTAAGAAACTTGCTACAAGTCCCTCTCGTAAAAGTGATGCTCCGCTACCGCCTGGCCCACCCCCAACATGGTTTTGGGTGAACCCGATGCCGAAACAAAAGTACGTGTGCTGCCTTCTCACTCACCTCGGTCACGCGTGGCCCCCGAGGCAAACATCGTCGGGAAGACTCATTGCGTTCTTCCTTTCTTTTGCAGTATCGCAAAGGGGCTGGCCGCATTGGTGGAGAGGCATGGACCCATAGTCTCGTTTCGACGTGGTAGCAATGTGACCATTGTCATTGGCCGCATGGATGTGCGTCTTCTGTTATTTATGCGAACATGCCCAACCAATCATCTGAATTCTTTTCCCTTCCCCAGGCAGCAATCGAGATTATGGAAAAAGAAGGTGCAGCGCTCGCTGACCGCCCACAAATGGTCGCGGTGGCTGATATCCTCTCGGGTGGGATGAGTATCACTGTCCAGCCTTACGGAGACCGGTTTCGTCGTTTCAGACGCGCAGTGCATACCCACCTTCAACCCAGAGCAATGGCAGTGTACGAGGAGATTCAGGCGGAGACCGCGAAGGAAGTTATTCTCGGCATTTTGAATGACCCAAAACGTCATATGGAACATGCATCACGGTAGGTGGCCTTTCTTGGCTGCGTTGTACTTGCTGTGCACTGATTCAGGAATGTCTGTGCGTATTTTAGTTATGCTACTGCGGTTATTCTGCGCATGACATACAATCTATCGTATCCGACGCGTAATGATGACCCAGAGATATTCCGTATCCGCAAGGCGGTGATAAACTTCCAGTCGACATTCAAATCGGGAGCGTATCTCGTGGATTTTATTCCATGGCTGAAACACGTACCCGGCTATGGTCGTCAGCTCAAGGAGTTCCATCGGTACGAACTTTCGCTTTACAGGGATCAGATGAATAAGGTCAGAGACGATATGGTATGTAGATATAGGAAAACTATCGTGTTTCCTTGATATCCATGATGCCCGTGCATTATAGGCATCCAACAATGCTGGCCCCTCGTTTGCCAAGACGCTCCTTGAGAACGTCAATGATCACCGGTTATCAGACGATGAGATGGCTTACCTCGCTGGAACTCTCTATGCTGCAGGTTCAGATACGGTATGTTCCGAGCCCCATTAGATGCATTTGAATGAACTGAGGTGTTTCATCTGAGACTGCGTCTGGTATCCATATCATGGTCATGGCGGCGGCCTGCCACCCAGATGCGCAAGCACGTGTCCAAGATGAGCTAGACGAAGTGGTCGGGAGGGACAGAGGTACTTTGATCTGGCGTATCAGCACGGGTTCCTGACATTCTGCCCAGCACCCACGTTTGCCGACTGGGATACGCTGCCGCAACTCCAAGCATTTTTACTGGAGGCATTGCGTTGGAGGCCGATAACACCGTTGGGTATGGGATTTTCTTCCTAATCAAATACAACACCAATGTTCATCATATGCCTCTGAATTAGGTTTGGAACACCGTGCAATGAAGGACATTATCTGGGTGAACCCTTATTTTCGTAGATCTGTCCTTCGAATTGAATTCTGACCATCGTTATGTCGTTATGTTACAGAGGGGCTGGTGTATCCCTGCTGGCGCGACTGTTATTGGATCGCATTGGTATGTCCTTCGCAGTGACATAAGTTACCTCGTAATTCTGTGACACAGGGCAATCTCTCGGGACCCGGTGGCATTCCCTGATCCTGAGACCTTCAATCCTGGACGTTGGCTGACTGAAGAGGGATGTATCCGGACAGACATTCAGTTTTATACGTTTGGCTTCGGACGAAGGTGCGCTTGCATTGTTGTTTGTAATCCAAGTGATACCCTCAGTGACATCTTGAACAGGGTGTGTCCTGGGCTGCACTTTGCAAATCGATCACTCTATATCAACCTCGCCTTGTTGCTCTGGTCTTTCCGCATCCTACAGCGACCAGATGCACCCATAAACACCTTGGCAAGCAAGTTTCAAGATTTAATCGTGTTTCACCCCAAGCAATTTGAGGTGGAATTTGTGCCGAGGGTGGAGGAGCAGCGGTTGAGGGAACTAATGGCGTAAGAAGTGATAAAGTATATTCGCGCTATAACCCCCAGTGTGATCGCACCACGGATGACGTCGTTTCACTTTCATTCGAAATGTATGATAGCGTTGGCTTGATGTATAAGAATGCTTGGCCGGCGGATACGCTTACCAGAGCAAAGTCGTTAAACAAGTAGATACGGAGTCGTAAGCAGCTACAATTTACTAATGAATATGCACAGAACCCTCCGGAATCGTTGCTTAGACACCAGTTTGGTGCAAGCGCATTGAGAAGTAATACTTTAACCCTAACCCTAACACTGGAACAAGGGATGAAACAGTTCATATAAACGATTGCACGCCTTTTTTACCATCCATAAATAAATAAATATGTTGTATCATCCTTGTGTAAAGTCAAGCGCCAAATCAGGGGGTCTCAGAAGATCTGCCTTGGGTTTTGTTTGTATTTCAAAAAGGAGCGTTTCTGCAAGAAGGATAAAAAATAAATAAAATTTTGAAGTACACGGAAAATTACGTAATACAACAAATTTCGTGTCCTGAAAGTGCCAAGTTCGGAGGCATGACACGTCAAATCACGGACGTTTGTCGCGGAGCCATGGCACTGCACAACTTAAATCTGGTCAAGATTTGTTGATCGACAGAGATTTGGCCGTGACATGTGACATTTGAAACTCTGATGCACTCGCAGGGCTTATAAGCACAGTAGGTTCCGTTTTTGCCATTTTGACCTGTTTCAATGTCCCTGCACGAAGACAGTGCAAATGCCGCCACCTCAGGCTCCGTCATCCCCTGGACCTACCTCGCCAGTGGCGTCGCAGCCGCGGTTGGTGTGGTTCTGTTATCTAAGAAACTTGTTGGAAGTCTCACTCGCAAAAACGGCGCTCCGTTACCACCTGGTCCACCCCCAACATGGTTTTGGGTGAACCGATGCCGAAACAAAAGTACGTGTGCTGCTTTCTCACTCACCTCGCCTACGCGTGACCCCGGACCCAAACATCATCGGGGAGACTCATCGCGCTCTTCCAGTGTCGCAGAGGGGCTGGCCGCATCGGTGGAGAAGTACGGACCCCTAGTCTCGTTTCGACGTGGTAGTGATGTGACCATTGTCATTGGCCGCATGGACGTGCGTCTTCTGTTATCTATGCAAACATGCTCAACCAATCGCGTGGGCTTTTTCACCTTCCTCAGGCAGCGGTCGAGAATATGGAAAAAGAAGGTGCAGCGCTCGCCGACCGCCCACAAATGGTCTCGGTAGCCGATATCCTCTCGGGTGGGATGAATCTCATTTTCCTGCCTTACGGAGACCGGTTTCGTCGTCTTCGACGCGCAGTGCATACCCACCTTCAACCCAGAGCAATGTCAATGTACCAGGAAACTCAGATGGGGACCGCGAAGGAGGTCATTCTCGACATTTTGAATGACCCGAAACATCATATGCAGCATGCGGCACGGTACGCGTCCATGTTAAGCCTGGGAAGCTGTTGGCTCCTTGGCCATGTCGCATCGTATTGTGCATTGATATAAGAACCTTTGTGCTCATTTTAGTTACGCTGCCGCAGTTATTTTGCGTGCGACATACGGTAAATCATCTACAAGAAATGATGACCCAGAGGTAGTCCGTATCCGCAAGGTGGTGGACAACTTCCAGTCGGTATTCAAACAGGGAGCATATCTCGTGGATTTTATTCCATGGCTCAGACATGTGCCTGGCTACGGTCGTCAGCTTAAGGAGTTCCACCGGTACGAGCTTTCACTTTACCGGGACCAGATGAATCGGGTAAGAGACGACATGGTATGCAGATATGGGGATACTATCTTTTTTCCCTTTACATCCCTGATGCTTGTGCTTCTCTAGGCATCCAACAAAGCTGAATCCTCGTTTTCCAAGACGCTCCTTGAGGATGTCGGTAGTCACCAATTGTCAGATGATGAAATGGCTTACCTCTCTGGAGCTCTCTATGGTGCAGGCTCAGATACGGTATGTTTAGACCCCGTCAGATGTATCCGAGTGGACTTGAGTGCTCCGTTTCAGACTACGTCTGGTATCCATGTGATAGTCATGGCGGCGGCATGCCATCCAGATGCGCAAGCACGTGTCCAAGAGGAGCTAGACGAAGTAGTCGGGAGGGACAGAGGTACTTTATTTTGATGAATTACTAGATGTTCCTGATGTTGTACCCAGCGCCCACGTTTGGTGACTGGGATATGTTGCCACAACTCCAGGCATTTTTACTGGAGGCATTGCGTTGGAGGCCAATAGCACCGTTGGGTATAGATTTTTGCTTTGTGATCGAAGCAACGCCAATTCTCACCATATCTCGCTGAATTAGGTTTGGCACACCGTGCAATGAAGGATATTGTCTGGGTAGACTCCTATTTGCTCAGATCTATCCTTGAATTCTGATCATTGCGAGGTTACAGAGAGGCCTGTGTATTCCTGCTGGCGCGACTGTTATTGGATCGCATTGGTGTGTCCTTCGCAGCGACATAAGTTACCTAGTAATTCTGTGACACAGGGCAATCGCTCGGGACCCGGTGGCATTCCCTGATCCTGAGACCTTCAATCTTGGACGTTGGCTGACTGAAGAGGGATGTATCCGGGCAGATATGCAGTTCTATACGTACGGCTTCGGACGAAGGTACGCCTACATTGTCGTTTGTAACCCACCCTGTGTCCTGACAATTCGAAAAGAGTGTGCCCCGGATTGCACTTTGCAAACCGGTCGCTCTATGTTAACCTCGTTACTACTCTGGTCTTGGTGTAATGGGCATGCAAGCTCTCAGGACTCAGCATGACAACGATACATGGCTCCAATGCTTGACTTAACCATACACAACGTCCGTCACGCTTACCCAGAGCGAGTAACATCAAGATTGTCAAGGGTGTCGATATTTCGCATAGATGGCAGTATACTACAATATTATGTCCAATTATATGAATGGTTCCCAACACCTTCAAGCAACGACAGTGATGGTGTTGTTCAAATAGTCCACCACGGGTACATACGAATCCTATGCACATTAAATATCAGTTTCGGTCCTCGTAGGGACATGGTATGAATCGCCCACCCCAATCATCAACGAGCCGGCGAGGTTCAAATTCGCATTTCCGGCAGGAAAACCTTGGGGAACGGTGACAGTGAAGTTCTCAAAGGTACGAAGATTGAAGGGTGTACGGTCCTTGATATAGGACGTCGCCCATGGTTTCGTTTGGGAGAGGGCACCCATTACTACCGCACTGAACGAGTCCGATGATGATGGCAACGGGGTCGATATTTTCAGCAAATTCCATAGACGTGAGTGGGCGATAAGACCAAACGGTGCGTGCTCACCGGTGCACCAACTTGCACGGTGATATCACTGCCAGCAGTGAGAGTGCTGCCAGGCGCAGGTGATGTGAGCTGAAATGTCTGGGCCAATGCAGAACCGGCCAAGAATGAGAATACGAAGGAAGACGTGGAAAGACGCATGATGGTCTTTGTCTTTGCGTGAACACAAAACAGGTCTGGAGCGGGGGGACACAGTGCGGGGTAGTTGATGCAAAACGAACACTCCCTGGTATTGTGTCCCTTATACCCCCCCCCGCGCGCGCGCAGGATGAAGAACTTATGCTCGTCAGACCCAAGCATGGTCGTAACATAAGAGAAACCTGTGAATGAACGGCAGTTCAGATCCGATGCATCCGGCATTCTAATTCAATCTGTTCGTTCAACAAACCTGCACATGGGCGAATGATTCGGGCACCACTGACCGTGAAGGCAGGTCGTACATAAAATGATGCACGCCAGGAAGGCTGTGGAATGGACTTAATTAGGGCTCCGTGAAAAACTCAGATGTTTTTAACTACCCCTATTTTTGACATGTTAAAAACTAGTTTTAAACATGTCAATAACTCCGTGCCCAAAAATGAGTGTCAAAAACTGTCAAAAACTCATGTCAAATAGGTAAATATCATATGGTGTGATGGCGCGATTTTCAACATATTCCAAGTCTCGTCAATCATGCCTCCCCGAAATATTCCTGCTGGCATCACGGAGACCCTGAAC